>JAODJX010000040.1:17330191-17364966 GCA_026776945.1 Isichthys henryi
CGTGCCCATTGCTTCCAGGATAGGCTCCGGACCCCCCGCGACCCAGTAGGATAAGTGGTTTGGAAAATGGATGGATGATCTAGAACGTTGTCTGTGCTGTTTCGGGATGCATGGTGTTTACGAATGAGAGGCTGGGAGGTTGAACACGGCCATGTTTAAATGGATTATAAAGTGGTGCCCAGCTTCAGGGACAAATCAAAAGCAACAATAACTATTCAGGAAAACATGCATATTGATGAATTAGACCCTGTGCCTTTAAGTCTCAAAGTGCCTGGATCTAATTTTATGCCCGAAAGGATCATGTGGTCTGTGAATTGCGGTAATTCGTCTTAGTAGCATTTTTAATTTTTTTGCACTGTGGTAAACCTTGATTTTCTTATGCGTTTGTGACTAGACTTTATCCAGATCACTCCTACTCTGGAAATGACATCTTAAAACTGCGTGACAGTATGAAAAGTCTAAGCCTGTTCCTGCCGAACTACAGTGACCCGAATTACATAAATTTCCATGTGCTGCTTTACAACACAGAAGGCTGAGACTCCGCCATGGGTTTTGGGACCAGTTCATTCACACTAATGAATCAATCCTTCCGTAGATTTTCCCGCATTACGGCTGTTATTCTACGATCAAAATCGGTTAAAAAAGAGATGGCATAGGGAAACATTTCTTCAGACTTGACAGAGACCAAGATCTTAATGCATGTGTTGATTACAGGAAATAAGTAGGGTCACTTTGTTACAAAAATATTAATGTGATCCAAGTGTTCATCCAACATCGTCATTAAAAATAGCTGTTATAGGCATTATTAAATGAATCATGCGTGATTTTTCCCCAATAAGAATTGCCTTTACAGGTGTTGCAATGTAGTTAGGTTTGACAGAAAAGTCCAACAGACGGTGAGTTGCTTTTTGGATTAGCAAAAGATTTCAGCAGTCAAAGGAAATGCTTAAAGCTATTTATCCAAGTAGTAAGGCTATGTGCTCAGAACAAAAACACAATTTAATATTTAGAACATGTGAAAATGAAGAGTAACACAACAGACTAGAAAAATGTTCTCCAAAAATTCACTGATAACTTGACAGATGGCTAGATGAACACCTCTTCAGGTCCCAAACCTCTCCTCAGGGGCACCTCAGCCATTCCATGTCTTTGTTACATTTCACGTCCAGCTTAATGAATGAATTAGTTTCAAAACATCAGTGAGGTGCTGATTAGCCATATGAGGCAGGGTAGTGGTTGAGTAAAATTAAACATGGGTGCATCGGATGGCTGCTGTAAGTACTGGGGTGACTTTAGCAGAGGTTTTGAAATGGCTCAGCTGACACACTTTGACAGACATACAGTAATAGCTGAGTTTTACAGCAACGCGAAGATCAATTGAACTGCCTAAAACTATACTGTATATACATGATACCCATCTGTAGTTCCTCTACTAAATGTTCCATTGCACCAAGTGGCAGAGAGAAGGCAAGAAGGAGAGCGGAATAGAGACATTCGGCAGTCCTGGAGGACTCTGCGTAGAAGCTCATACAGATTGCTGATTACAGGATGTGTTCACGTAGCATATTATGGTGGCTGCATGACTGCGTTCAGTTTATAACACTGCGAAGGGAGCAATGGGATAGCAACAACTGTCACCTATCCGCCTTTCAGGTCAGTCAGGTGGATCGGACAGACAGTCACTTCCATTGCACAGCTGCAATGTTAACGTGGCGACCTGCTGAGAATTTTCTGGACAACATCAATCTAACTAATGGATATTCAGTTTAACGCACCGCATCAGGCAATAACAGACTGTATAGTACAGCTGAGTGCAGCTGGCATCAGAACAGGCCTAAAAATCATCTGGATTCACTCTTGCAAGTCCAACAGTTCCCTTCACATCCCTCCGATTGTCATGTACAGTCCACAGCATGTCAGTATAATACATATCATTATTTTTGACATTATGTTAAATCGTTTCAGTCAACGTGCCATTGCCATTTTATCTGACTTTTACTGGACATTATATTCTTTGCCACAAAACGAATTTTTTGTATTCAACTTAATTTCTAAGAAAATAAAAATTTGAAAATTGTGCGTAAGGGAAAGTGCCACATTCTATTTATTATTATGAATTTCAGTAACATTTTAATATTATCTGGCTCGAAGCAGAGAACATGGCGTATGACTGTTTAATCCAGTTGGGAGTCTATGAAGTCCAGGCCTGAGATGCAGAATACATTCAAATCAAATTAAGAAGACTGACTTTTAGAGAAGTTCTAAAATTGGAAAGAATCATCTTTCGGAGGAGAACACCCAGACAGCAATTGCTTTCTGAGGAAACAAACTCAAATAGAATCCTGGTGCATGTTGAGTTAGCTCTGCTGAACGATAGCTTCTGCAGTTTCAGCAAGGGCAGGTTAAGGGTGATATAAGATCCTTTACTTTATTGCGAAACAAGTTCTTTGCATGCTTATGGTGGTTGTACGGTTCAGCTCCGAACTCCTGGCAAGTCTGTGAAGGAAAATGTCTCATGAAGTTCGTATTTTCTTTCTCTGAAGCTCTTCACTCATAGTGACGTCGCGCTGCTCATTTGTGGCAAAGCTTGACCTTTGACCTTTGAGTGTGTTGTATGCTAAGTACAGCGGGAGGCAAGTGAGAAGGATGGGAGGCCTTGGGTTGGCTGAACCAACCGAGTACTTGGATTACGGGGCATGGGGGGGGGGTAAGTGTGTGGTTCAGGCCTCTGTGCCTGTGATTGGTGAAGGAAGTGAAATGCAAGCCCCTCCCATGCTGACCCAGGGACACGTCAAACTCATCGATACCACGATGTCTGTGGTGGGTGGCTCTGTGGGTTAGGACTTGAAAAGTAGTGGGTTCAGATCTCATAGCTGGCAGAGAGATGCACCGTTGGGCCCATGAGAAAAGGCTCTTAACCCAATTTGCTGCTAGGGTGCTGGATGCTGACAAACCCATTGTCATGGATCCGGGCGGGTTTCGTGCGAGGACAAGGCATGGTGTAGGTATCAACAAACGTGGACGACCCACTTGTGGCTCACGGGCAAACCAACAGGGATTTAATAACAAACAGAAATAAAATATAGAAAAATAAACCAAAAACAGACCATGAGGGGTCAACAAAAACTAAAGATAAACAAAAACTAACCACAAATGGGGTAGGAAGGCAGGTAGGACATTTAGCAAACAGCAAAACTACAACCAGCATTACTTCAGTGACATCCAACAAAACTCAAACAATGAACCACTAGGGACTAAAACGCAGGCAGGAACTTAAATACAAAAACTGAACAGGGTGACGACAAGCAGGAGTGAGACAGACAGTTAACCAATCGGGGAGGGTGCAGGACAACGAGCCAATCAGGGAAACACACAAGGGCAGGTAACAGGTGAAGCTAATAGACTAAAACATGAAACTCAAACTAGAAAAAGAATCTAGCAAATGGGACAACTGACAGGTAAAATCACAATCAAGGGCAAAAACCAAAACTGAATACAAATGAAAACAGAGGGACTAGAAAACTGATACAATTGAAACACAAGGGAACAAAATCTACAAAAAACAGAGATGGGATTCGATCATTAAGACAGAAGGGATCACAGGCAGCCTGTTGAGCCATGTGGCCAACAGGGAACGGGGGAAAACACAAAGTCTGACAACACGAGGGACGGGATGACTGGCAACGCCTGCTGGCCAAACAGGGAATGGTGGAACGCAGGGTGGAACGACCGGGGCTGACCCTCACACCCATGCTGTGATCCCCAAACTTGCTCACACCTGTATACGTGTCTGTGTTCTGATGGAGAGCATGATGGGATATGCGAAAACCCAATTTCCATGGCAATAAATAAATTATTCTATTCCGTTAAGTTACTGGACATAGCCAGCTTATGCAATAAGCACGGGTGCCCAACTGAGACACTATAGCAAGGTGTAAATATAAGGAATTAATGAAACTAATTATGATTTCCTAACAGACAGACTGACAGAGAATAATTGCGAAAATTTGTCTTTTTTTCTGCTCCATTCCAGAAAGCCAGCACCATGGGTGAAAAGCTATTGCAGGTCAAGCAGTACAAACATACTGCATAAGAGGAGAGAGAGGAGAGACCAGGAAAGGTCAGGGATATGAATGAATGAAAGAAGGGATTAATCATAGCGCATTTGCCGAGAGTGAAAGCGATTTGGGATCTGGTGAATGATGATGTTGCAGAGTAAACTGTTGTATTCAGAGCGCGTCTCTGCAAGCTTGGCATTGTATTTGAGGGTAGGGGTTTGAATGTCATACTGGCACTCACATCCGGCAACATACTGTACCACTCTTAAGTGGTCTGTTGAGAGGGTTCCGTCTCGTCTGTAGTTCAGCAGGTTAGCCCAGTAATCGGAAGGTTGCTGGTTTGAATCCCATCCTTGGCAGAATAGCTGCATGTCCACTGGTCCCTTAGCTGCATGAAATGCTCAAGGGACGTTGGGTTAATGGCTAACTCTGTGCCAAGTTTGCCTCTCAGCTACAGGATATATGTGAAAGGAAGCATTACAGTTGGCAAAATGGTGAATGAAGCATCCTTTTCCACCTTGCAGGTACACCTTTGAAAAGAGACACTACAGGGTGATAGATAAATGTAAATGACAAAGAGGCACCCAGCTACCTAACCCAAAGTAGGAGAGACCTTAGAGATCATGTCAGGCTCTTTTGTCCTAAGAGATGCACAGTTAAGAAGACAGGGTCAGGCTAAGGATCCTACTCACAGGCCCAATAGTAAAAGGGATTTGAACCAGCAACCTTCTGCTTAGCAGCACAAAGGCCAAGCCCACAGAGTAACACACTGCCTCATTATTGTCTGACTGCCTCCTCATGGTGGGAGGCTTTGGGATGGATCCCTTCGCTGTTCATCCGGGGCTGTGGTGAGTGTTTTTACTCGGCAACCAGGGACAAGAGTGGGGGAGCTTCTGAGTCATTCATTTGGTCAAGCCTTCAATTTTTAACGCCTTAATGGTAGAAGAAAACGAAAAGAAACAGCCCCTCTGTAGGTCGACTAATAGCACAGAGATATTTCCTGACGTAAACATCACTCCCCGGGTGGGGGGATGACTCTTGCATCTGGAAACCGAACAATATCAAACTTAATGTCTCAGGATTAGGTGTCAGCAGTTGCTGGTCTGCTTTTATCCCCAGACCGTAACATCCATATTGGAAAACTCAAAACGGCGTTACGAAACGGTGGTGCAGTTCCACGTGGCCGTATGCTGCCTGCAATAAAATGACCTCTGTTCTTCTGTTTGTGGAATCAGGCGCAAGTTTGGGGCCGAATTTGCCTGAGGTGACTGCATGAGAAACCTCTCTCGCCTATTTACGTACGGTATGGTGGATAGGCAGTGATTGCCGAAAAAACAAACAGCTTAACACTGTTTAGCTCTAACATACTCAGTCATAACATCAGTCCAGTCTGTCTGTCGGCAATGGTACCATCAGGGCCTATTTTTATGTACGGCAAGTGTTCATGAAAAATAAAGTGAAGTCATACTTTTAAACTTAAACATGATTGCATTTCACTACCCTGTTACCTAATGGATGATTCCACAAAAGCGTCCAGCTGGCAGAGGTTGGCATATAGTCCATATTAGCACATAAATTTGGGTTTCGCATGTGCATGCGGTTTACTGTTGCCCTGGCTCACTTGCCTGCACTGAATATTTTGACAGCTTCTTCGTGTAACAAACAACGTCATCCAGGATAGAGGAAATGACTAACATATTTTGCTTAAAAAGTCAAGGCCCATGTAATCCATTTGAAACTGCTCAATCTACATTGAACAACAGATGTTTTTTTTTTTAACACGTGTAAAGGCTGCGAACACTAAACACATGTATGAATGTTTTATAGAATCTGCACAAAAACGTTTCACAGTAATACAGGATATGACTGCATTTACACTCTTATTTACTGTGTATCTGTAAATTAGCGCCAGATTTAAGAGGCTAAAGTATTTAAGGGCCCACTGAAGGCGGAAATGTAGTTAACTCTACAAATGGTGCATTCAGCTTAAACGTTTTAGTGCGTTTTTAAGTGTAACGCTTGTCTTTTGGCAAACTACGTGCGTGTAATAGCTCGTGGGATTTTGGCCCTGGTGACCTGGGCGTTTCTGAGTACCCTTTTACGATGCCGGTGGAGCCGCCGGTGATGCATTGCCGGTGGGCTAAGCAGCTAGCCGTGGCCACATTTGAGTACGAGAGGTTAATGAAGACAGAGAAGGGTGACGTCAACACATTCGGCGGGGGTCGTAGAGGAGCGTGGCCTCCCCCCTGTGGGTTTAGTGGGAAAACAATTCCCGTCATAAGAGAGCGATTGCATGCGTCTGACTCTCCACCTGGGTTTAATGTCAGAGGCCCGTCGGCAGGTACTCAGGGGGTCTGGATGTTGATTCAGTCTGTGGAATTCCCTCTCTTCTGAGTGGGCCTGTCCCAGACGTTGGCCAGCAGTCGCCACTGGCAAACACAAAAGTGAGGCGGTATTCGGAGTCATGATTCCCTCATCATGGAAGTCCTTTCCACCACCACGGCATGGTCGGGGCATGTGGTCTAGTGCGCCTCCTGGCCAAAGGGCTAAAGCCTACCCAGCAGATATTTCACATTCCTCTCCACTACTCTTAAATGGAATTGGAGCAGGTCGGCTGATTCATATGTTCTTCACCGCAATAAACAAAGAAGGACATAGCCTGAAGACAGACTATCTGGTAGACCTGCATAATGCCTCTTCTGCTCCAGGATGCATTTCCCTCATAAATATCCACCCTGATTTAGTTTTTTTGTTTTTTCTTTTAGGTTGATAATGAAGTTTTCCTTGTAAATCAACTGCATAGAGCCCAAAGTATGGTAACCACGTAAAGTTGGGATTAATAATCAGGCAATATCTCGAGTCTGCTACTGGGGCCTTTCAGTTCTTTCAGCGTTCCTGGAAGTGCTTTTTTAACTTCTCCCCTAATTAATTAGAATGGCATTTTTGTTTAAAGGAAATCCCATTCCCTCCAGCCTTTCATCTCCTCTCAGTAAGGCAGAGGTTAATGGCGTCCCACTAAAGCAGATTTATTATTTTCCCACCCACATTTTGTTTATTTGTTGGGGGGGGGTATTTTAAACCCGCCATCACGTTCGGCAAACACACTAAATTGATTTGAATACAGGATTTGCCCCCACTTCTCTTGCCGAGCCGACTGAATGAAAGTGCTGCTCTGTCAAACAGAAACATCAGGCCAGTTCCTAATGCCAGATTATACTCCAGAAACAACAGACATGCTGGTAACCAAAAAAAACAAAACAAAAAAAGTCTTAACTAATTAGATCCATCGGTTGTTTTTAACCCCATCTATGAAGCCAGACTTTGAATGACTTATCACTTTATTGCTTTTGGCCGCATGTTGTGCGAGGCCATTGGACTGGCCTGGAGGCTATGGGAATCTGAAAATGTGTATCTACTGGGAAGTGTGATTACACTCCTCTGAAGGTGAGACTCCCCCAGCTCCACCTACGACTTCTCCACCTCGTCTTATCAGTTATTGTCTTTGGACAACTGTATGATTTACAAAAGCCTTCCTTTGGCCGATGGTGTCAAATTCCGGGTCTTGGGTCACGGGTAGTAAAATGCTCAAACTCAAACTTAAACTCAAGCAAAGACGTGCCACTTGGGCAGTGTTTTCGAGAGAAGCTCTAATATCTCCCCGATGCTACTAACCAAACCACGTGCAGCAAGGGGCAGGGAGGGAGACGGAGACAAGGAGAACAGTTCTGAGATGTTTATAGCATTCCACCCACCACTATGGCCAGGTGTGTTTTACCTCAGCTACACTAGGCTAATGTATCAGTCTGTGCAGCAGCGCCCCCTACCACAGTATGCTATTGCGGGTCAGTGCGTAACTCAGCTCATTAGGTCGCTTATTTCTGTGATCAGATGGTCTCCAGATCAATTCCTGTGCTTGTCATATGTATCCCCACCCCCCCAAAAAAACACTCCAGGGGTAACCAGATACCTGGCTGACCCTGTGCTTAGACCCCAAAATTCAGTCTCCCCTCTACGGTATGTGTCTCAAAAAAAGGTGAGCAAAATCAAATAAATGAAAAGGCACATTCTAATGTACCTGGATTCGTAAATGTACAAATAGCATATAAAGCAGCGGCTAATTTTAAAAGCACGGGAGATAAGGAGTGCCTTCTTGCTAAAATGCTTTGATTTACCGGATTACTGTTAAACGGACGGCTATTTGGATGGGTGCAGGTTCAAGGTAACAGGTGCAAGGTGTGGTGTGGGTCTCTATCAGTGGCAACTGGCATGTTAGTGCTATTACATGCTAGTAATTGCCTGCTTTGATCAAGAAACTGGAGCTACATACTGGGGACGTTGCATGAAGTTGGACCACAGGACAAGTAAAGGTCTTTAGCTTCTTGTTCTTCCTACATGAAGTTACCTCCTCTGTAGGAACATCAGAAAGGTCAAAGGCAAGCAGATAGGAGAGCAGATGGATGCTGTGTACATGTCTTCTTCATGGGGTACTGATGGAGGGGAAATGTTTAACAATGTCTCATCCCGGACAGCAAAGGACGCGATACAGGGGACACTGGACACGATGCAGGGGACACTGGACGCGATGCAGGGGACACTGTGGACGCGATGCAGGGGAGACTGTGGACGCGATACAGGGGAGACTGCGGACGCGATGCAGGGGAGACTGTGGACGTGATGCAGGGGAGACTGCGGACGCAATGCAGGGGACACTGTGGACGCGATGCCTGTCCATCACAGCACCTACACTCACACACCTGAATGGCAAAGTTTCTTTCAAACTATGATGATCCTATTCATGCTTTATGCTAATATGATTTAACTGACAATCTTTAAACAATAATTGGCGTAGCTACAACTTTGAAGGCAGTAGCATATCTTAAAGTAAACAGATCTCAAAGAAATTGAATTAACTTATACAATTCAAGAGCAATTTTTCAAAATTAGCTTAGTTCACTGGATCTGTTTTTTGAGGAAGTTTCTGTATTCTTGGTGAGTTTTGGCAAGTTTCGCGAAAATCCTTTGCTGGATTACTGGAGGGCTGAGTGAGTTTTGGTTCTCAGCACTGTAATATATAATGCCTCATCTTAACAACAACCCAAGACGGACGGACTAAGTTTTGGAGAGGATTTGATCTTCATTTGCATACTCAAGACCAGGGATTACGACACTTTTCGTTACCAAAAAACAATGTCACAGAGATAAAGCAAAATCAGAGCCGGGTACGCTTTGGAAAAGACGCCGACGTCAGCTTTCAAGGAATTTGAAAACATCAACGCCGGCGTGAAAAACAAAAAGCCCAAAATGTGATTGACAGCAACTGGTTCTAACAGCTGCTGGATTAAAAGCTGTTTATAAAGGCAGATCACAGATGAACTAGAACAGAACACCGGAGAATAAGAGTGTGGACAGTCGGGAAGTCAAGGGAGCGCTGATCCCAGATCCAAACAAAGAATAATTTGTCCTCGGAGCTTTGAAAAGTTGACACAAACCACTTCGCTGAAAATGAATAGGTCACATCTGCTCAAACATATTGAAAATACTGACAAAAAGTAGTGACAGATTTGAATTTTGAAACAAATTAATATAAACCCAAGATAAACTTATAATAAAGCAGTTTATCATTTTTCTGTTTCATACACTATAAATTGTATAGAAAATAAAATCTACATTACAGTTGATATAAAAATTCATTTGAAAAAGACACTGTTTAATTTATCGGATAGAGCTGGTTAAGATTAGATTAGATTAGATTTTAGATTCAACTTTATTGTAATTGTGCATAGTACAATGCAATGCAGTTAGCATTTCACTGGATACAAATGAATACATACATATACAAATTAAATTATCGATAAATAATGAATATAAGTGTAAATGACGCTTCTGTTAGATTATACATGAGGTGGTCTGTGGCATAAGGTGCAGACGGGAAGTACAGTGAGAATGACTGTGCTGGGAAATATGACAAGATGCAGTGATACCAGTGCAGACTGGAGATAAACACTGCAAAATGAGCAATCAGTGCAAACAAATGAGAAGCCAGGGCAAATAATGACAGTGTTCAGTCGAGGTCCCGTGTTGTGTGTGGATGTAGGCGGGTGGGGAGTAAAAGCTGTAAGGGATTACTGAGCACACTGACAGCTGTGGGGAAGATCCTCTTTAGCAGTGGACGGCGGGTTCCACTCTAGCACTTCCAGAATCGGTCCATGTTTGGGGGTGAGTGGAATCCATTAGAGCGTCCTTCCTTGCGTGGTTAGTTTGCAGGAACGTTGGTTGGCTTCTTGATCATTTGTGGAACATGCGCACCTATGCCTGGGTCACCAGCCGTAACATACCCCTTAGCGATCTCCTCGTCGATTGAGTTATTTCAGGAAACAGAATGCGATGACATCACAGCACTCGGAAATAAAACCTGATCGGGGACTGTTCATGCCTGTTTCCGACAGCCATTCTCTTGTGCACATCCTTTTTACGGTGTAATAAACTGTCGGTCGTAAACGAGAGTTATCAGCCAAATAAGGATATTTTCAAGAAACTTGGACCAGTTCCCAGTTTTTGCCCATTTATTAAAAACAACTTGGGTTTTCTATTTTTATAGTCTTTCTAGTGTTTAATATATATGTTTTATATAGATACCCCTTCAGGGAAATATATACTTCTCTACTTCATTGCTTGTTCTGTACTTGTGCTTTAATTGCTAACTGATACGTGGCCAAACATGAGACATGAAATTAAGTTTAATCTTTTCTGAAATGTGACCTTTCCTTCGATTATACACAGAAAATACTGTAAAAGCAATATATCTAACCAATGGGAATGATTAAAACTCTTCCCCCAGTGTGACGTATATTTTCCGCTCATAATTTGCATAAAAATAGGATTCCAATAGACTGGAAAGTGCTGCGCTCAGTCACAATGGTAGATATAATATACAGATGCCTCGCGTCATGCTCGATTGCACGGTGAATGAATTACAAATCCTCAGGCATTTGCTAGCAAAGCGCTTGGGAGCGGAGGCGCAGCTTGCAGGTGATTACAAGCTTTGGTGCAGCCTGACTGCTTTTCTATGCTATTATAACACACAGCGACGTGTAACCTCTGCTGCTCTGATCTGCTCTTTTCATCACTAGGGGTTTTTATGTTCTGCTAAACTGCCGAGCATGAGGTGAACGAGTCTATTATTTTCAGAAAACATTACTGTGTTGTCCCCAGGGTATATTTAGTTGCGTTTGCCTCTGTCCTAGAGAATTATATGGTGGAATGAGAAAGAGCCGGGAAATGCAATTGAAACAGCCGCTAATTAATGATGTGTTATTTTGCCATTTGCACAAGCACGTCGGAATTCTTTAGTTATCACATATCCCATCATGCTCTCCTTTGAGTCATACGGACACACGCAAATAGCTCAAGTTCTAGCTAAAAGCTAAAAATAATCATACACAAAATGTTTGAATAACCAGAACAGATAACTAGTGCATTATTGCACATATTAGTAATGCACACATGGGGGTGCAGCTTGGGGTCTGACTGCAGGGTGAGGGGATTTATTTAGGGCCACTACAGAATGTTGTAGAGTTACGGGCTCAGGGCCCATCAGATGTAACTTTTCTGTCAAGGACAGGATTCAAACATGCAACCTTGTGATCAGAGGTGCCATTTTCATCTTTGGTGATGGATAACTCTGTGTCCTGTTTGGCCCCCCACGACTGAGCGGTCCATCGGAAGGTCTCCTCTCTCATATTTCTGTTGCCACAGCAATGTCCTGACTCTGACTCAGGCCCTCTTGGCGGCTTGTTCACAGCACCCCCAGGTGAACGGTGAGCGAGAATCATCCGGTGGCTCACAGGAGGTGAAAAGATCTTGTTAATATGTGGAGAGAAAAATTGTCAGACTGTGAAACATAAAACATCAGGATTCTGTTTTGCAGCGTACAACTGACCTTATAAAAAAGAGCACAGATGTCTGCTCGGAGCAAAGGGGGTGAGGAGCACCCGGTATTGAGGAATAGCATAGACCCTCTTCTCAAGGTTCCTTTGTATTATTTTTCATATATAATATTTGGGCGGCATGGTGGTGCAGTGGTTAGCACTGTTGCCTCACACCTCTGGGACCCGGGTTCAAGTCTCCACCTGGGTCACATGTGTGTGGAGTATGCATGTTCTCCCAATGTCGTCGTGGGGTTTCCTCCGGGTACTCCGGTTTCACCCCCACAGTCCAAAAACATGCTGAAGCTAATTTGAGTTGATAAATTGCCCATAGGTGTGCATGGGTGATTGAAGTGTGTGTGAGTGTGCCCTGCTATGGGCTGTCCCACCATCCTGGGTTGTTTCCTGCCTCGTGCCCATTGCTTCCAGGATAGGTTCCGGACCCCCCCTTGACCCAGTAGGATAAGCGGTTTGGAAAATGGATGGATGGATGGATGGATGGAATTGAAACACAGTGCCACATGCAGCATTCATAATTTTAATTTTTAATTTTCGTCCAAAGCAACTCATTTCCCCTCGTGTACATAGCTGGGTATTTCAGGTCAAGCACCAAGGCGTAAGTGAACATCAAAAGAGCTCATCTTGTTTCCTACATCCAGTTCGGCTCCTGTATCTGAACTTCTAGTGCTTTACCCTAACAATGTAAAGGTTGTGGGTTCAAATCCCTGGCTATCGACCTAAATAAGAGGCCATTGTTATGCGTTGCTTTGGATAACAGTGTCCGGTAAATGTATCTGGAGGTGGTGACATTGGGTTGAGAAGCCAAAGCCCCAAGTCAGTCCCATCCGTTCCATCGTAGCAGTGTGTATGAGCTGCGCTAAGGCATGCATGTTTGCTTCAGGCACCTTATTCCTGAACGTAAATCTGCAACAAGCTACTAGTCAGTCATAATTGGGCCATAACCTTCAGAAGACATACCTTCAATTTTCCGTTTTATCGCCATTGCCTTGTTTTTACTGTGTAAGGTTTCCTTGTCATTTTATCATGCACTCGTACATTTGAGAAAGAAGTAGCGTTCCTACTTGACCAACAGTTAGTACATATACTTCTACTTAATACACCTGAGGTTAAGTTTAATATACTTAAATGTATTCATTTATTTATTTTTTAAATATGTTGGTCTGTATCCGCCATTTTACTTTCAGAAACGATAGGACAGATTGGTACCAGGCAAAACCAGAAGCCAACTCAGACATGCAGCTGAGGTGAGATCGCAAAAGTGCCACTTCTGTGAGATTTTGTGTGTTTTGAAGTCAACTTCAGTCTGCTATGTAAAACAGAGTTTGATGAGTGATTGCAAGAGTCCCTTAAGTGAGGACTTAGCAGGAGAAGGATTCACAGGCCAGGAAATGATGCTCAACTCAGAGCCAAGTGAAGGAGATCTGCTGAAGAGCAGGGGGTGTTTTTGGTCTACGTGCATCTCCAAGCTGTGAGGAAAAAGTTATTTCCCCCCACTGAGGAATTGCACTGCTAGTTGACAGGGAGGTCAAAACCAATTTACCATCGATTCATCGTAAAACAAGTTGTTCCTGTGTCAGACTCAAGGCCAAATTATTCCTCTAATAAGATACAGATTCTCAGTAAAACACAGACGATGAATAATTTTGATTCCTGGTGAAACATTTCTTTGCTGTTTTAGAGGGTGGAGTAGTTCATTTGTTACTTGTAAATATTATCTTCTATGATAATTATGTTTTTCTCTTTACATATATAATCTTGTTTTGTTCTAGTGTGTTCCAGCCAACTACTTTTTGTAATTTACTTTAACGATAACAAATGCAAAGATATTATTGAATTTGATTAAGTATTTCTCTATAGACAGGCCTTTGTGACATTTGCAAGCCAAATCAGTTATTCTGCATCTATGGTGTCTGTCAAATGGAGTCTTTATGCTCTGAAAATAAAGAATAAAGATGATCCTGAGCAAAGAAACAATTGGAATATGACTAAATCCACTGGCAGACGCTTTTTTGCAGTATTAATGTCCAGGTGCTATTTATCTCCGCCAGGCAAAAATCTGAAGCAATATTAATGGACTGACCTCATTTTTATGGATCTGTACATTGTGGTGACCTGCTCGAACAATACTTCTCCAAAGCCTTTGGGGGAATTACTGAAGAACATGATTGGGAAGGTCCAAGAGAATGTGGTTTTCCTGTTTTGTTCCTTGTTTCTTGGTCTGGCTATGAGAACAGGAGGCAGGGTTGGATGATCCTGTGGTGACTTTGCTGTGGGATCCATGTGCAGCCTGTGATCTTGGGGCAATTAGCATGCAAAACATGCCAGACATTTTCAAAACACTCTTGCATGAATTTGAGTTTTATGGCTGGTCATGGTAATAAATAAGAATTTTGTGCCTGAGGTTAGTCAAGTACAATGAAAGTAAGGGTGATACCTTTGGAGAGGAGACATTTTAGGCATTTCAGATGATAAACGTCCCAGACTTTTTAGATAACCTTCATCTTAGATGGTTACAGAGAAGGTAACAACTGATGGATAAAGTTCATTCTAACGTTTTAATGTAAAAAACAAAAGAAATCAAAAATCTGTAACAGCGAGTTTTTTAATAAGTATTTGTTACCATGGAAATGTACCATGATGTCACCAGTATCAAAGACTCAGCCATCCATGTCCACGATAAAATTTATTCTGATTGACTGCATATATTTTTAGTGAGTCATACTGATCATGTCCAGCTGCTTTCCATGTTCTTTGAGTCGAGGGCTATTTTCCTTTTGCTTTATTGTATATTATGACTCACATTAAACTTAAGGCCATACACTTGTGGAATCAACGTCCCACGTGTGTGTGGTTGGGATTGCAGTCGCCATGGCTGGTAGCCAGTCACAGTACAGATATTGTAGTTTGGCTCACGCCGATTTGCTTTGTTTCACTCTATTGGTGTCTGTTTGGCAATGCCAAGTTACCACGTACTGTGCTCTTCTGCTGAAACTCTTAAGGCAGTGTCCTGTGGGACCACCAACAATGCCCAAAATCCTTCATATCATTCAACTTAGATGTGTTGGATACACTTCACCATCTGATTTAGGACAGCTCTTCACACGTGCCGGAAGGAATGGCAAGCAAATGATGTGTGGCCAAACTTGAAGTCCTCCACACCATGCTGTGGAGAAAGAGGCTGCTCCTCAGGGGTGCCAGGAGGAAGGCAAGTCTCAGAGCTCTCATCAAACTAGCAAGCAGACTAACTTGTAAGATCTCTGCAATGCCATGCTTTTTGCATCTCACCTGGTAATTGTGCTGTTTACCGTTGTAGTGGATTCACTAACTTAGGAGCCACGGGAGTTAACAATAAAACTGTTCTTTCCCACCCCTGCAAATTATGATATGGTTTGATCCTGCAGAATGTTGATAATTCATTAATAAAGCATCATGAGTTGCTGGTATAGCCAAGCACCTTATATGGTAAAATGTAGAGTATATGGACACCCCCATTTTGGCTTCCTTGACCAACTACAAGTGAACTGATTGTGTCAAAACATCTGGGAGCAAGTTGCAAAGAGGTAGGGCCACACAAGCTCACAGAAAGACCTGATCATCCAACATGAAACTTAACCTGAATAGCAGCAAATCCCACAGCAATGTTCCATCATCTATCGGAAAGCCTCCCTAGAAGAGTAGTGACAATCATACAATGGGCCAGTCAACTTGATATCAATACCTTCGGTTTCGGAATGAGATGCTGGACAGGCTGGTGTCCACGAACTTTTGGTCATATGGCGTGCCTCTCTTTAAAATCTAGGTGATGGCTTATTAAGTAAATTATGAACTAAGCAAGACGTCCCAAACGATTATAATCTGAAGACTCACTAACGTGAAATGTGACACTGCAGCATTGTGCGCGTAAGCATTTAGACCACTTTGCACAAGGCAGAAGGTAGGTTTACGTTCCTTACCTTAATCCATAGACAAAATGTGATAAAAAAAATATATATTTAAAGACATTCTATGACGCAGCTCAGCCAGATCACAAGACATAAATCTGAAGTTCCCAGTATCTCCAGCACTCAGGAGCTTGTTTAACACAGTTTAAGCGGCCACAGAGAGAATTAAAGTATGCGTAACCAAGACATGCACCCAGTGAAATGTCGGATCCCCTGTGCGATATTAGACGGAAGTGTAGCCAGACCCTAGGATTTGTTGACCAATGCATTTCCCACTGACAGATGTGGAATGCATCAACTCTGTGTATCTGCCTTTATTTAAAAGATTATGGTTTATGCAGACCTGTGAGAAGTATGCTAACGATAAGGTTATCCATTAGTTTATCTATTTGCTCTGTTAGCAATTTATTTTCAGCAGCATGGGAACTCGCATTTATCACGTTCACCTTTAAACAGTTTGAGGGGTCGATGTTCTGAATCATTTATATATAAACGATTATTCTGGCATGAAAGTAACTTTTTAAAAACATTTTTTTTATTTACATGGGTAAATCATCAAAATGAGTTGTTCCAGAACTAATCAAATGATCTTGTCACCTCTTTCGCTGCAATGCGCAGCTGTATATTCATGCCAAATTAAACAGCGAATCCGTAACACTCAGTGCATTTGTTGCTGCTTTGGAGATCCGGGCTTTCTCATGGTATGTTATAGTACTGAGGACCCACAGTCACTCAGTCCTGATGCAACTCGACAAAGAACCTTTGTTAAATTTCACAGAAATTTTCTTGAAAATGTATCCCGTGTCAGTTTTGGAAATTTGCCCTTCTATTGTATATTCAAAACAAACTGCTTGTTTTATAGTAATTTGTGGTGAAATGTATGCTTAAATCTGTGAATGTGCATGCATGGAGTATAGTATATACATGGGTAATAAATGCATAATCCATACAATGCTGTATATTTATGCAGATGTGTATGTTTGACTTCTAATTAGCCCTTTATTAACTGCAGAACCCATTCACCTATGCCACAAGCAGATATCTGCTCTACTCCTTGAGTTTGGCCAACACAAGTTCAAAACCAGACAATACAGAGTGGCCAGCATGTTGCCCATAACTGCTCAACTCTTGATGGGAACAATCCCCAGATCTAACCCTATCTAACACCGTGCCTTTGGGGGGGGGGGGGGCGGCTGTGTTCATCCAGCACAAATTGACTACTTGCCTGGTGTCTTTCATTTCTTTGAGTTATTGCCTAACAATCAAAAAAACGTTGCATTTCAGTTTCCATAAGAAATGCATTTCATACTGTTATACTGTTTGACTCCTGCTCTTTTAATCTATTGCTTGAATGGAGGGGCGTATTGCTGTAAACTTGTTTCAGATGAGGACGTTTGATGATTTGTTGCAGTGACGGGGAGACATGGGTGGGGAGAAGGGGTGTCACCGGGATGGCCTGGGGAGGGGGGCCCATGTCTGAAGGAGGAGCCTTCATGTGGTGCTGACTTTGCCGAAAGCACGTCATCTGTGCTTCCATTATTTATGGGGGTTTTATGGGGGGCACAGGCGGTGATTTGGGTGGTGACGTGGCACCAGTACTGCTCGGTTGCCCCCTTCTCTCGGAAGTGCTGAGGAGGGTTTCTTAACACATAGAAAGTTTAAAAGACAAATTCTTGGCTGGGGGTGTAAAAGGGACCCCTGAACGCAACTGGACTCATCACATATCTCAAACGAGCCTCTGTTTGCTGAATGAAGCCACTTTCTGTTTGATGGATCACCAGGCATGAGATAGTTGACATATTAAGAGTGTCAAACCCTGCAGAGTTTTCCTTCCCAAGACCAGGAGCCTCCTGTCTTTAGATAGTACTCATCAACCTTAAATGTCGTTAGAAAATTTCTAACATGACCTGAGCAGAACTGCAGATTATTTTTTGCGAAAATAAAACAGGTGAACTATGTGATATGCAGGGTTCCTGTAGATTGAATCAGCCCTGGGAATGGCAATGAGCAAGACATGAAAATTTGTTACAGCAACGCTGGAAGACCAGAGCTACAGATGAATAGGTCTCTGGAACAAACCCTGCTTTCTGGAGATGTCTATAAAACTGCTATTGAGATCAAGGCAATAGTTACATTCTTTCATTTTGTTGTTCCCCTTAACTTTGCTTTCTTATTTTATTCTAAGCTATATAGCTTTAAGGAATCTGGCAAAGCAAAGCTGCTAATGCTGGTGACCGAACACTAGAAACTGTAAATGATGGATTATCATTTGCCTGACGGAGTGGGGAGACTTCATTTTATAATCTGATTCAAAAAATCCAAGGAAAAGCATGTATTTAAATATACAGTTCTGTCGTTCAACAGAGGAAATGAGGTAAAAGGGGCGTGTCCATGTACATCCTACAGCTCTCCAAGCCTGAGTGAAACTCGCTGCCCAGACTCACTGGCAGATTCGGGCTGCGCTCAGGCCAGTTTTTTCATGCATTTCTCAGTTTGGTTTGGACTTTTGCTCACTGTAGTGTCACAACCTTTTTTTTGTATTTCTTGTGTTAAGATGCTAACTGCCCAGTCCTGCTGTCAACACATTTGTGTGTAAGGCAGCAGTCCTGTGTGTTTATCGTATGTGAGTTTGCGTGCTTCAACCTATGATGCATCACTGCGTAAAAGTTGGCGTTGGGTTTAAGTCAGACTGAGAAATTCCGTTAATATTCAGGCTTGGGCTGCGTGAGGGTCGGGCTGACGTTTATCGTTGAGTTATCGTTCAGTGTAGCTACGCAACGTCACTGTCTCCTTCAGTGCTGTAAATAACACGTAGTAGGTGAGTGGAGGATAGAGGTGGATAATTCAGGTCAAATGCTTAAAAATCCAGACCAAGATTTTGGTTCAATCAACCAGTTGAATATAAAGAGTCACAGTCAGAGAGAACTCGACTGGTTGGTTGAAACAAAATCTTGGTCTGGATTTTTACTCTTTGGTGAAAGAAACCAAAGTTTTTGATTGTGGGGTTGGAGGAGGCAGCAAACAAAAGTGATAAATGATTCTGTTTCCTGACAGTAATTTTCACGATGACTCTGCACTCTGCCGCACTTCCTTAGTAACTGAGGACATATGACTGGATCCCAAACAAACATTTTGACTTAATTTGTGCATTTTTTTTCTGCTGTGACAGCAGACCACAGGTTTTTATATCCTTCCTGCAGAACCTCCTCGGCAGAGAGGAATAACAGAAAGAGCGAGATTAACGAGGCTGGCATCAGCTGTGTGGGTAAGATTTTTCATAAACGGATGAAGAGAAATATCTTTAAGTTGGGAAGGGCCTTGAATGTTCTGCTTTTAGAAAACAAAAGAACAAAAACATTTGCGAATACAACTTGCGTATAAAATCGGAGCCAAGTATTAATAAGCATTTGCACAAAACCACAGCATCTCTCGCTGCAGACAATACAGAAATTTTACGAGCTTTTGGGTTTTGCAGATGCTACAATGAATGCAGTCTTTTGTAACAAATTCTTGTTCATAAAGTATATTTTAAACTGGTTTTTAGTTACTGTATGTTGAAAATAAATAGAACCAACTTCATGTTCAGCGTCACCGAATAATTTGAAAAAGTGTTTTGACTTGATGATAGTGACATAGTCCTTAGGTCATCACCACAAAGAAATCCTTTACATATGCATAAAAAAATAAAGGATAGAGTGTCATAAAACTATATCAGTCATGTGCTTTGTACACTTAATGCCAAACAGACTGCATTAGTATTTATTTTAAAGGGGATGTGCCTTTATTTATTTGTTTGGTAACGCTTTACATTAACTGCGCCTTTACAATTAATTCATAATGCATTCATAGAACATTCATTGCACCTTCATAATGCATTCATAGAACATTCATTGCACCTTCATATTGCATTCATAGAACATTCATAAGCAGCGTGTACAGTACGTGTACCTTAACATTCTAACATACCTTAACAGCTTTAATAAACATTAATAACAAACATTATATGATAATTACAAACACAGTATCAAATAACATTATAATCAGGTGACAGGCCACAGACTCCAGAGGCTTCATGCGTATTAAAGCTGTGAAGGTATGTTAGTATGGTAAGGTACACATACTGTACATGCTGCTTATGAATGTTCTATGACTGTCTTATGAAAGTGCAGTTAATGTAAAACATTACCATATGTTTTTCATTTTAATCTTCTTCCTCTAATTTTGAAACTCTCAAAACTCCAGAATTGGATCTGTGTACCAAACGTCTGACACAATGCAAACAGGGGAGCTTAGACTTTTTATTGCAAACTTGCCGTGCAGTTTTGCAAATCTGCCAGAAGTTTCTATGGAATGCAACAGGGACATGCACAGATTATAGCAGGGTTCCCCAATTCCAGTACTGGAGGGCCAGAATCCAACGCAATTCCAGTACTGGAGGACCAGAATCCAACGCAATTCCAGTCCTGAAGGGCCAGAATCCAACACAATTCCGGTCCTGGAGGGCCAGAATCCAAGACAATTCCAGTCCTGAAGGGCTAGAATCCAACGCAATTCCGGTCCTGGAGGGCCAGAATCCAAGACAAATCCGGTTCTGGAGGGCCAGAATCCAAGACAAATCCGGTCCTGAAGGGCCAGAATCCAAGACAATTCCGGTCCTGAAGGGCCAGAATCCAACACAATTCCGGTCCTGGAGGGCCAGAATCCAAGACAATTCCGGTCCTGGAGGGCCAGAATCCAAGACAAATCCGGTCCTGGAGGGCCAGAATCCAAGACAAATCCGGTCCCGAAGGGCCAGAATCCAAGACAATTCCAGTCCTGAAGGGCCAGAATCCAAGACAATTCCGGTCCTGGAGGGCCAGAATTCAAGACAAATCCGGTCCTGGAGGGCCAGAATCCAAGACATTTTGCAGATCTACCTGTTCAAACACACCCACTAAACCTGGTAATTAACTAATTAAGAAGTGTCTGAGCAGAAAATTTGCAAATTGTATTGCCTTGGATTCTGACCCCAAGGACCTGAACTGTCTTGGAGTCTGGCCCCCTGGGACCTCAACTGTGTTGGATTCTGGCCCTCCAGGACCTGAATTGTGTTGGATTCTGCCCCTCCCCCCCAGGACCTGAATTGTTTTGGATTCTGGACCTCTAGGACCTGAATTGGGGAAGCCTGACTTGTAGTAATGGTGATTTGCTTAATTCATTCAAATGGACATTTTGAGTAATGCTTTTATTTGATGCAATTTCAAACTTCACTGATTCAAACAGCTGAAGTATTTGCTGCAGCCATTGATGGTAAGTGCCTGGCTTAAGGGTACAACAGCAGGAACAGACTTGCATCTGGCAGCCTTTTTGGTTGCGACATCCTTAAACACTTCCTGCTGCCTTATGACTGAGGCAGGGTAAATGATGGCGTGCTATAGGCCGAGGGCCTTGACGGGTCACTGCAGAATCCCTCAGACCTGTCTACCAACCTACGGGTACCTGTCACCCTTTCATGTCTGTAACTAATGGTTTTATGTTCTTTCAGAGAACGCCATTTCATTCTCTGTTGCAGGTGAGGGGTGGGGGTCACTAAGGCAAGTAATATGTCTCTATCTGTTTTTTTTTCTGTCAGTTTACCTCTCTGTTCTTATCACCAAGCTTCCATCTATCTTTTTAATGTTTATCGTGCTTTCCTGGGATTACCCAGAATTCCTTTACTGTCCTCCTCAGAGCTGGTTATCCCTGAGTGTTTGTTCTGTAAATCTGAAACATTATATAAAACAGTTACATTGTTTCTTCAAGATGTTAAGTCTTGGCTTCTTTGCAAAAGTTGAGTAAAATGAACAAATATAGCAGTTAAATAAGTTCACATCGTTGGAGCATGAAAATTATCCCAAAATCTTTGCTCTGTGGGGATGTGATCAGTACATGTTGATATATTGAAATATCGTCGAATCGTACTGATGAACCGTGAACTTAAATAAAGATTCAATTGATAATGATATATGACATCATCTCAAAGCTCATTGCCAGGCCCAGCTTCTACCAGAACCGGTTCCAGATGACAGAATTGGAGACACAGTAAAAGTGTGTCTTGTGACCAACGATGAACATGTTATTTTTGCCATACCAGCTCCTTATTTAATTTTAGAAATGGCAGTTTTTTTTTGTTTTTGCTTCTGATATTTTGCCCTTAATGACAACCCGTGACTCAGAGACGAGGAATTTTCCAGATTGGACACTTTTCAGTCTTTCTGTAAGCCTGGGGAGTGGGGGGGATCCTTCACATTCTGGGAGCCCTCTTCCATCCAGCACCGAGGGAATGCAGTGCCTAATCTTCACTGGGACCTCCGTGCTGGGTATCAGTCATCCCCACCTAGATGACAGCATGCAGCTCTTCGATCACTGTCTTTCCGTACTATCGAGGAGTGCGGGTTCCACTCAATGCATCTTTTTATCAGAAAATATTTTTTCAGTGCAATTCACATGAACCTTGGCTGACATGTATGAACTCATGCACACATGAACCTTAGCTAATATGTATGAACTCATGCACATTACTATCTACCCTTTCGCCAGCGGTTTTGAAAACCAAACCACTGTTTATGCAATGCATAAAAGTTCTTACATGCAGTCAACACACCTACTGGTTTCACACATAAGACGAGTGTTTGTGTTGCCAGGCAACAGCCTGTTTATCATTTATATTTCAAACTATAGAATATCCCATCCTTTTCGTTCATTCCAAATCAGACGTTCAACGATGGAATTATGTTCGCCTGGTTAGGGGAGGGATAGAGTATGTGCTGTTTTCTCACAGGGGGAGGGGGGTGTTAGTCTCTTTGGACTTTCCAGTAATGAATGATCTCACCTCAAACACCCTTTGAGAAAGCATAAGATTTATGAGATAATCGAGATGGCTGGTCGCCACCATGAAATTCATAACACATTGGGGAGGTATTATCAGCGCCTTTCATTTATTTATTTGCCTGTTTGTTTAATTATTTATTCATTTCTATCATGTGCAGATGATCTCTCTTTGCCTCTGTCTAATTTGGATTTCTGGACCACGTTATGACTCAGTCAAACCGGTAGTAACCCTTCAGAGTTCCAGATTCACCTGGAACTTTGGCATGACCCATTACCCTGAAGGCGAAAAGGACCTTACACTGTTAGTATAGTAATAAAATCTCTCTGAGGATTGCAGATAACTCTGAGTCCGTCAGGTTTACTGGAAGCAGTCCTTTCAGGGGGAATTCACGAGCAGTTGTCCGAAACACTACCAGCAGAACCTTATCTTCCCCTTGGCCGTCTCATGCACCTTTCTGTCCGAACGACGGGCAAACAGGACAGGCGGTGACGTCATTCACATATTCCACACGGCTTATATCAACTGAGTGCAAATTTTAATGCGCCGACCCCACTGTTTCTGACTTAGGCAGGGCACGGCGATTAAAAACACATAAACCCGCAGTAGAACTCCCAGTCTATTTACACCGACTGTAGCCGTGACAATGCGGAGGCGCCATGGCAACACGGGGGCGAAGCAAGCTTGATCCTGCAGGTGTGCATTTGTGGCCAACTAGGGATTCAGTTTTCCTCATGTGCATCTGACACTGTGGAGATCTGGTTTCTTGGTGATGAAATGTCTTCGCATGAAGCTGCACCACTAAAGCATTAGCCATCGAGCAAAAAAAAAACCCAAAATACACAAGGAATTTAATTTATATTGTTTACTATTTAAACATCCTCTAAATGTCTCTGGTCGTTTCTGTTTTTCTCCCTTTTGCTGTTTTAGAGTAGACTGGAGCCTAAATGAAATAGCATTTTAAGCAGCACATGTGGCGGACATATCAAAATGTTTGTTGGACGCCGGCCAACTCCTTAGTGCAGGCCTACAACATTATGAGCAACAGGTTTTAGAGCTAAGTTAAACCCAAACTGTACACAAAATGAGACCCAACGTCTGTTCATATTGCGCTGCTTCAGGGCCAAACATATTCATTTGTCCACCTTTTTCTTAGTCAGTGGTGCCAAGATAGTGAACGACAGAGGCATGGCATTCGCACACATACACAATACAACCACCCCCACCCAGGCGAAATTAAAAAGGAACCTTGCGGCGTATACAGAGGTGGGGCCACAGGGGCACTGCGCCCATCTGAAAGCTGATTGGCCCCCATAATGCCGCCTCCCCTCTCACTCACCAATCCAAAACATATCATTGGCTAATGATAAAGCTAGCCACACTAATGCCCCTCTATCTTTAAAAATTTTAGCGTCACCCCTAAGAGAACTTAAAGTACCCAGAACAAGAGGTACAGTCTTGTAGAAGATGTATCAAAGACAGACCTCTCTCTGACAAAGGGGCGAGCAAATTTGTGTGGAGGTCCCACAGCAAGCCCAGACAGGTTACGTTAGCCTGGGTTAAGTGATCACAAGCCCAAGAGAGGATTTAGATTAAGTGAATCTCAGTCATGTACATTTAGCCAAAATAACGTCTTCAGATTAAATGTGGCTGCATATAATCAATCACTATCTAGGCAAGTTTCCTGTTTGGACAGAACCCCCTAGAGGGCAGGACCTGCTGCGGCGCCACCGGTTGCACCACCCTAACAACGGCTCTGACTTTAGATCTTCTACCCACAAATTCTTGGGTTCCCATCACCATCATATCACTCCTTTCCAAAGCAGATCAAGGGAGATTAAATGTTCGGCCCCGAGACTCAGAATATGTGTTTAATATGGGGCTAAGTGGGTGAGCCGCCAGTACTGCACAGAGCACAGACCTATCAGTGCAGTTTCATTTTTCTCCCTGTCACCTACAACTCTACAACTGCAACTCTGATTTTGTGGTGCGCTAGACCACCCAAGTGGTAGTGTCTCACGCTCAAACCAAGCAAGGGGAAGGTTCATTCATCTCAACGGTCCAACCAGGCTTTTGGAACAAGTCATTATCCTGAAGGTATATGTCAGAGCTCTTGTCAGCCGTGCTAATGACCTGCCCCCCTTGAGCATTAAAATTAAAATGCTCATCCTGTACAATAGTGCAACCCTAAGAAGAATCACAGCTGTACGACTTCAAGCTAGGTGACAGTTGCAGTGTATAACTGAAGATCTAAGAGGGAAACTCCATAAATCAAACAACACGCATCAGTCAGGACCTAATTTTTCAGCAGTGTTGACATATGTGGAATTCTGGCATGATGAATGAATCTCACAACCCCAGTTTCATTACTGCACAGCCTCGGTGCACATTAGTTGTGCATATGGCTAGGGGTGGAACCTAACAATTTTTGCTAGTAGTCAACTGAGATAGTTCAGTAACAAATATACTAGCCCGAATAACACTAGCCCACAATGTACGATGTCGTGTTCAAGCTTAAAGAGCAACCAAATACCGTCACATCTTACAATAATAAATCGTCATGAGTTATTTTCAGTGTCTAATTCATTAAAGGATTTATTCATTCGTAGCACCGCATGGTACAACGTTGTAACATAGCCATTACCTGCCAATCATCCATCTATCTAAAAAAATCGGATTCTCGCATCTTGTATTTTTTTAAGTCTACATTTACGGCAGGTTTCCTCCGGGTACTTCGGTTTCCCCCCACAGTTCAAAAACATGCTGAGGCTAATTGGACTTGCTAAATTGCCCGTAGGTGTGCATGAGTGAGTGAATGGTGTATGAGTGTGCCCTGCGATGGGCTGGCCCCCCATCTTGGGTTGTTCCCTGCCTCGCGCCCATTGCTTCCCGGAGAGGCTCCGGACCCCCTGCAACCCAGTAGGATAAGCGGTTTGGAAAATGGATGGATGGATTTACGGCAGGTGGGCCGAGAAAAAGCCACGCATTTCATCTTGCAAGATTGTTCAGTTTCTTTTCGAACTAGACCGTCAATGTCTCTAGTAAGTCTTCGCTCTGGAAAATGGAGAATCCGATGCCGAAAACCGACTGATCAGGCCCTTGAATTTGATTGGCTGGGACTGGGGCGAGTCAGAAACTTGGATTGGCCAAGAAGACCTTGACAGACATCATCACCCCCCAGAATCTTTGGACAGGCAGCAGTCTACGCACACGTGCTGAGAGATGAATATGTGATGTAATTGTACCTTTTTGCAATAGTCCCACATGCAATTAGTGGACTAGTGTTCAGTTTTTCTTACTATGCCGTTCATCTAGATTACTCGGCTTAGGTGAGTGGGCGAGCTTAATATCCAGTCCTGCATATAGTACATGACATGTAAACAGGATTACAAGTAAACGCTATACAATGGAAGCTTGTCTCTCTTTATAGTAACATCTCTATGCAAGACTATATTTCTTTGTGTCTTATGAACTACCGGCACTATGCTTTGAGCCCAAACCCTGCCTGTTATTGGATGACCTTATGTTGTAACATAGCGTATGATCCTCCCGAGGTCCAGTTCCTGTCATGAATGCAATCTGAGTTGCTGGCAGCATCAGAAAATGCAAGCAAATGTTTGGATAGCGACTACCGTCATGTCATCACAGTGTAGGTGCTGCCCAATCAGGTTCAGTTATCCTTGCTTAATTATTCTTGAACTCCACCCATCCGATTATAGGCATCTGAATGCTGAATATGTCATTATTAAAGTTAATGGACACATTGGGGTGGAAAGTTTCCTGCCAGCCTAATTTTCATTGTGATTTATATTGTGTTTCCCCAGCTGATCGACACCGAACTGAAGCAATCGCCCCGAACGTGGAAAAACCGGGACAGCCTTGGCTCCAAAGACGCGACAGTTTCGTGCTGCGTGATGGACTGATAGGAGATCAGTTTTCCAGGAGCTTCAGCTCAATTCATATGGATGTCAGGTCACTGGCAGGAACAAGACAATTTTACTCTAACAACTCAGCGTGACCAACCAACCGCAGAATCCATGACTGGGAATAGCACTTAAAACCATATCAGACAAAGATCATACCAGCAAAGACTGTTTTATTTGACCTACGACATCCAGTGAGTTTAGTTGAATGATGAATGAAAGAACACATATTATTTAACATAAAGCAGACAAAGCTTATGTGTATCTTAGCCATGAAATACAGGGTTTGTTGTGGCAAAGTTGGGACCTCAAAAAACGTTTGTAAATGAATATTCCCTTGTTTGGTGCTTCTGTCTTCTTCCTACATGTACAACACATTAACAACATGATTGCAACAACGTTGGCCTCCTCTGATGTATGTGTCACATGAGTTATTACCTGTCATGCCAATATGCTCCATAATTTAGCATGAACAACTTAATTAATATTAGTGGAGCCTGAGCAAAGTAAACTGACAGGGATGTCATCTATACTCATGTTCTGTTGTCTGCAGAAACAGGTCATGGAACTGAAGCCCTGTCACTTTGGTCCAAAATGTTATCTTACACGGCTGACCTCCTGAACTGTGTTCTAGCTGCACTGGGTCATTGTCCAAGGAGGCTCCCATAGCTGTTGCAATCTCAGTCATGCCAATGGGAACTGAACAAAAATGACTCCAATCCACCCCTGTTTGGCTGAACATCCACTAAGTAATGTTCTTTGGGGGCTTTTTTCCATTGGCTCCCTCCCTCTAGCAATTCACAGCTATGTGAAATTCTTATATGAAATTTGTTTTCTTCTAAATATATTGAGAAACGTCTGGAGGGCCACGACAGAGGCCTTGTCAGTGATGTCACAGTAGACCAGGCCAAACTTTTTGAGCACCTTGTATTCCAAGTCGGGAAGATTCCCTAGTGGGCAGTAATACTTGAGCTCCGCCAAGGGTCACGATTTTGGACCAAACCACAAGTATTACAAAGAAAACAGAACTCCTTATCGCATTTACTGTGGTCTTTGTGTCCTTCACAGTGAGGGCCAAGTAGACATCATCACTTCTGCAATGAAGGTCAGTAGGTGGCCACTTCGCTTCCTTGGGAAGTGGGTTGTCAGGACAGTTAGACCTTGCTGGTGTTCGATATCATCGCGGGATATGAGAAAAACAAATGCTGCTCTGACGGTGGGGGATTTGCTTACGTCCACAGCTCATTCTTTCTTTCTTTTCATCATCACCTCACTCACGTCAGGCCGAAGCATCCGAGAACGGACACTGAGAAGGAGCAGACGTTTACAGCAGGAGTCAGGCTAAGCTTATCACAGTCAGTTGGTTTTATTAGAGATACCATAATCCTCACCTACTCCCATAAACATTCCCAGCCCATTAGGACCAGCTTGCTGGGACTTAAGATGACAAAACAATGAAAAACAAACAAAACACCTTTTTGTAGATAGTTTCTTTGATTGACAGTGGTACCTGATGCCAGTTACAACAGAACGGGCATTTGTGATGTGTTGCAGTATGTATTCTAAAACCAACTCGGTATGTAGCCAGGACAAGTTACAACACACACTGAAAAATATCTGAAGTATCGTCCGTTCTTACAAATGAAAAAGTGCAAAATGAACAACACAGGTCTGAGGTTCTACTGCCCAATACTCTTGGCTTTTGCTCAAAGGACGATCTATAGCAAATTAACTAAGAGCCATTTATCAGATGAAAACTGTCAAACAATGCAGGGCAATTCCACTAATGCTCAGCTCTCAAATTAAACACGGACTGAGCAGAGCCCCTTAAGCCCATTTGTGTTCTCTGGTGATTTGCTTTAGAGTTTATTTACTAAGCCGTCAGTGCATGGTCTACTGCTGATGCTTAGCCTGTTTGTACAAAGAAATGCTGTAGTGGCTTTATTTTAATCCAGTAACCAAGCAGGAAATGTTGGTGCACCACACGAGCCAAACAGTCAGAGCTCAAATCAATGGATGCCCGTCAAGAAGGAGTTGGTCTAAAGAATGTTCCTCATAGCCCTTGTTCAGACAGACCATGGCTAATGTTGATAAACAATAACGCTGGATGTCGCTAGCTCTGGGTGAGCAGAATGCATAATCGTCATGCATCTCCATGGATTTCCTCTTGACCCCTTATGGTGCAAAAAGCACATGGCTTCCAAACTATTTGTACCTTGTTCTCTGTCCTTCCTGGGAAACAGTCCACCATGACACTGTACGGGATTACAGTACAAGTTATAAAAGGTGAATGGACGTATGAAAATTAGATTTATGCAACTATTTAACACAACAATTATTCTATTCCGATATTGAAACTACTAGCTTTAATGTAGCGATCAGCACATCAAGCGTTAGCGCTTTTTATGCAATTTTGGCTTGAACTCTAGAGGGTTTTGTCTTCGCCTAAACATTTTCAGGCAAAATAAGGGTGGGGGCTTGGTGTCTGAGGGGTTTTCTGACCACATAAAAACCACATGAACATTTTTAAATGCTGATTCAGCCTGCAAGAACATTTAAGGCTGCCATTTCCATCATACTCAGCACACATCTTCTAGCTCCCTGGTGAATGGTCCTTATCCCCTCTCCCCTCAAATTCAAAGAAATGTTCTGTGGTCAAAAGAATGTATAATTTTTTTGCTGGCCTGTTGGCCAGAGCGAAAAAAAAAAAACAATGACAGCTGCACGTGGGTAATTTGTTCCCATTAAGAATTGTTGCAGGATTAGGTCGGGATTCAAGGAGCCTTGGTACTTACCCATCCATGAGGAAGAGTGGAGTCTCTTTAGCCCACACTCACTCAGTGGGTTTTCTGGCTAAGAAGATTCTGTGGTCACTGCCCTCCACAGGGACCAGCTGCGCAAAGCTCCCTTTGAAAGTCCAGGACCATGAACTTTATACATCAACCCATAAGGCTGCAGCAAATGTCTTCATCAAGCAATAGCACAAACACAGTGGGATGGTGCCCAGACAAACTTCCAAGCAATCAACCCAATTACACAATTCCCCAAGCAATATGAAGCAATTCATTTGTATCTGGCTTTTATAGTTTTTATAAGTGGAATCCAAACTGGAGCCATGCTTACAGATAGGCAGTCTGGTGCGTGTCAAGCTGACACTCGAGTGTCAGGGCTGCATTGTTACTTCTGGTTTGGGCAAACAGACGGCTCACATCCGGATAACATCACTTACGGTCCCTGTTTAGGTCTCTGCGTAGACGAGCTCATTGTACGCACAGCACTGCCAGGCTGTTTTACGACACCGTTGAGGCTAAAAAGCATCAGGCACCATTGCACAATTGACGATTAAATTTTGAGCAGCGCCATATCTTTTACAGCCCTTCAATATTAAAAATGAAAGTCATACATATTACTTAATGTTACCATATTGCTTTCAGTGTGCCTTTTATAGCATCAGATGACTATAACAATCTCCAGCACCCTGTACTCTACAGACCCAACAGATTGCGGTTAGGCAATATTCGGGAAGCTGGCATCAAAATTTTGATTTGAATCCCTCACTGTGCACCATTGGTTAAGCATTTAGGTGCATGGAAATCCATTGAAAGATGTCTCAGTTTAATACTACAAGGCGAGGGACACGTTGGGTGGTTTGCTTTGGATGAGGAGGTATTGGAATATATTGTACATCCATTTGCAAATTAATTGAAACAAATTCTGAAGGAACTGAAAAAATGTTTGTAATTCTTATTATGAATCCCACTAATACAGTATTCTGACAATAATACGTAATATGACCTCCTCAGCTTGTCAGCGACGTTTTTGGGTTGTCAGACTGAAATCTACATTCTTCCTATGTCCCCGTAGGTGTCGTCTGTGTGTTCTTGTAGGTTCACGATCTTCGTGCACTTTCTGGGAGTCACGCCCATCTCACGTGACGACTGGATCACAGCTAACAAGCAGGTTAAGCCATAACCCAACTAACCAAAATAAGGCTCACGCTATCTTGGCTGATGTAGTTACCGCATCATCGGATTGACAAACAATGATTAAATATCCATTTGCAACTACATGCTCAACATGTACATGTACAACGAAAATAAATAAAGGCAAAAATGGCATTTCTGCATAAAAACATGAAAATCAATGAAAAAGTGGGGGAAAAAATCACAGTTTGTTTCAATTAATTTGCACTAGGAGGTCAACACATACAGTAAGAGCTGTAGTGTGTTTCTAGGCATAGCTAAGGTACTGACACATCTGTAATTACATTGGTGAATAAATGTGATATCTCAGCCCATAATCATTATGGTAAGGTTTTGGGAAAGACAGATGAATCCCACCCCAGTTATTTATGCACTCCGAAAGTATAGTTAGGTCGATTTCTCCTTTGACTTTATACAGCCGTGTCCTGGCTTTCTCTGAGCAATTATTTTTATTGTGTTTTAAAAATTTTTTAATGCATAGCCAATAATATAAAACAAATCTGGCCTGGGACTACATGTTGTAGCATTTTTTTGTGTGTTTATTATTTTTGGCAATGCCGTTGCAGGAGTGCCAAGGTCAGGTCTATGAAATCACCACGGAGGCTAATTGCTCTCATCTGAGTAAATAACATCAGCTGTTTCTTGTCTGCCTCATCTCTTAGGTAATGTAAAGGCTGGTAAATGGTACTTAAAAAGCCTTGGATCCATTGATTAGCTTCAAAATATATTTGTCACTCTGTCCCCTTGATCATTTAATCTGTTTTATCCTTGGCCTCTAAATCGAGTCTTGAATGTGCTTTAAAAGTATTCATTTATGACCTAAAAGTACAAATGGCGATATTTTTGTTAATGTGTCATAACAGCTACCACAATTAGAGTTGCAATACCACAGCGGGCCTTCATAGCGTTTACAGTTTGGAAGAATTTTTTTTTTCCTGAAAATCGCCTGTGCTTTAATTGCCACGTTTGATTAGTTTATTAGCCCATTTGCAATTCTGCTTCTCACTGACAATTAGAAAAATCACTTGCATGCCCGTGCGTCTCTTCTTTTCCAGAAGTTTGTTTTTTCATCCTTAAGTGCTGCCAAATAAGGTGCTCCAGGTCAATATGGCGGATAAATGCACTCAGGTTGAGAGAGTTCTGGCCTAAACCTTTGTAGGTCTATAGACCGCTCCATACTCAAATGCATGATTGCTTCAAGAGGACCAGTCAGTAAAGCTCCGTAGTCTTATCTTCTGCCTTGTAGTACAAGTAGCTGAAGGTGTGTTATGTAGCTCATAGTGTAAGATCTGTAAAACAAGGCTAAGGTATCATATTGTGACAATTTTGCTGGGTTCCCACATCAGCGAACAGAACGAGACCAACACCGAATAGTTTCTCAAGTAGAGAATTCATAATTTTTATTTTAGTACCAGTACCAAGCATGTAAATTAGAACAATTCATACTCAGCACCTATTTCTCTTTGATTTTGGCTGAAACATTGCCCAAGGCATACAAACAACATGGCATTTCACCGACGGTGACTTCCACACTTTAAATGAAACTAACTGAAATTATCTCCTACACATTTCCCATAACACAAAACACCAGAACTTTAGCAATAACTAATTCAACCCTTAAAACCGACCCAAAACAACCTGAACAAAACTTGGCAGGAGCAGTGCATGCTGGGAATCACCACCCCCCTGTCTCAACTTCGTTACAATATGTTCATGGTTGGACTAATCTTCTGCCCAGGTGTGGAAACCCATCTGTGGATAAGTATGCCTTTGGTGTCCTTCCCATGGCCAGATGAATGAGGGCAAGCCTTAATCGTTACTGTCGCCAAACACCATTACTGCCATTAGACATGAGATACTGGCCACAGTGCGTGTGCTGCCAGTAAAAAAAAAAAAGCGTAAATATTAGTGCTTTAACTTAATTTTATTTTCATTAAAAGGAGACGTCCTGCTGTCAGACTATTGAACAAACTCCTTTCCCCCTCCTGAAAATTTGCATGCCTGCAGAATGCCATGCCCCCCCCATGTCCGTATGCTCTTAGTAGCACCCTTCTGGTCAGTGTTGGCTCCTCGCTGGTCCATACATGTGAAGATTCAGTTCCCCCACTGCCTGTCTCCTACACAGCTGCCCCTTTTGACAGCTCGTTCTAGACTGTATATGAAATAAATCCATCCCCTTGTTTCCTTTTGCTCCTTGTTTCTGTTTTATTCTAATGGCACCAAGGCAGCACATCCATAACACAGACCAGACGTACAGGCTTTGCTGGAAGTATGTCCCTAGAAACATTTCCTTACACAGGTCCAATTGGGAATCTGTGTATGAGAACCTGACCTGACACACCACCCACCGCAACCATTCTATGCCAAGATAAGGTTTTCATTCCTCAATTATTCAACTAGAACATTGTGAGGGATTTACCTAGTTAAGTTCACTGAAGAAATCTGTCACTTCTGATAATGGACACAGCATCGTAACCCTCTGAGCCACAGACATCCCAGCTGGAACGGGGAAGGGAATTCAGCACCAAAATTGATGCTTGTTGTTTTTCTATAAGGGCCAAAGTATCTTTAACCTTTAAACGATGAGTCACATCAAAATGGTGTCACTCTTCATTATCAAGTAAAATGGAGCATTTTTTATTGGTCCAGCTGAGAGAGAAACCCCCACTGGCTCCCAGAACCATTTCTGAAAGCAACATGGATCAGCAAGCAAACATGAAATTATGGTGCATCTACCAAAAAATCTGGATTTGAAAAATATGTACAATAAGGAAGACGATCCATTGGTTCATTGAGCTGTTTGCCAGGGAGATTCCTGCCGGCGTGTTGCGAGGAGGCGAGTATCCCTCCCACAGTGTTGCTGTACCAGCTCTAGCGCTGTCAGGCTGTGGAGAGGCAAGACGCACCCCCAGGCAACCCAGGTCTTAGAACTTCTAGGGCCAAAACGTTCCCTCCAGAACCAATTTAAAGTTTTATAAGGTTGGCCGGCCTTGTTAGATGAAACTCTGGGAGGTCTCTATAAGCAATTTGCTTGCAGTGTGGGTGGACGAATTTGGCTGGAAAAGGTGTTGTTAATATATTAACAGCTAATTACGTTTTTCACTCTCTCAAAGCTACATTAAACACAAAGATGCTTGTGAATTAAACCTTTCAAGAGAAGGGGGTGATGTGGACCAATTATTGTCTTTTTTACGCCCCTCAAAATGGGCTATTAGAGATTTACACTCTAAGGTGGGCCTTTATATAGCTGTTTAAATAAGGTGCTTTCAATTCGGGGCCTTTTTGAGGGTAATATGCTTTATACCCTGAGCTAAGACCTGAAACAAAAATATTTTCAAACTCATTATCAACATTTGGCACAAAAAGGTTTCTTTCTTCGGTCAATTGAATCTTAAATTTAAGCTTGATTTATTATTCTTGACTGTGTATCTTGGAATTTTTTAGGGGTCTTATTATGTAAAGAGACAAAGTGAGAAATCTTATAGGGGGTCTGCAGAAATGTTGACTGTGCTCTTTGTACAGTATGAGCCAAGACTTTCTCACCATGCCAGGGTTATAAGGCAATGCTTGGTGTTTGTTTGCCTCTCTCATTTTCACTGGTTTGTGTTGAGCAATAAAACATAGTACATTTTAAATATGCCTCTGGACTCATTAACAACAGATAGACTCGGGGGAGTCATACAGTACATTGCATTTGAAATGGGCCCTTAAAGTGAAACCAACCTAATGATACAAGCAGTAGGTGAAATGAGGCTTCAGTCCCACAGCAAGTGGGATTACTATAAACTGTCAGTCACCTCAGTGTCAATCAATCAAGTAGCTAATAGAAAGCGGGTTAAAGAATCTGGGGACAGCCCACAATAATCCCAGTCACTTTGAGCACGTTGAGGACATGTTGTAACTGCATTTAGGAGTTCCAGCAGATATTATTTGATATCTAAATCCCAGGTTAGCATGATGGTGCAGTGGTTAGCACTGTCGCCTCACACCTCTGGGACCCGGGTTCGAGTCTCCGCCTGGATTACATGTGTGTGGAGTTTGCATGTTCTCCCCATGTCGTCGTGGGGTTTCCTCCGG
>JAODJX010000040.1:17392053-17405438 GCA_026776945.1 Isichthys henryi
GGATGCTGTAAAGCGCTTTGAGACGATGTAATGTTGTGATAATGCGCTATACAAAAATAAATTTGTTTGTTGTTGTTATATATATATACAGGTGTGAATAAATGTGACCCATCAACACGAAATGAGTCTTATGGGTGCAGTTCTACCAGTGCAACTTAAGACTCATGTCATGGCGACGGGTCACAAATATGAAACATTTTCTAAGATTTTTATGGGGTGATGTGGTGTGATGGTGTGATGTTAGGCATATGTATACAGTATTTGACGAATATTAAATATATACCACGCATATGTATAAATCTAAGGAAGACTGTGGTGCAAAGTGACATTTGCCTTTAGTTATGAAAATATTGTGTGGAAACTGTAGAGATGAAACATAACAATCGTAACAGACTGGGGTCTTCCAGGCATAATGATGTTCATCCGGATCTCATGTCAAATTTAAGCCACATGGTCACAACTATCAGAGGAATGGGGGATCAAAAAAATATGTTGGAACTGAATACCTGTGCTCTTCCTTTTATTAATAAGCCTCATTCCTTTCAGCAGCTTTCATCACAGCCAGGAATGGCACTTCTCTGGCGTTATTCCGTCCTAGCTCACTTAGCTCATCCATGAACAAGTGGTCTGAGGTGAGATGTCCATGTTGTCTGTTGAGTTGAGTATCACATGAGCCTAAGCCCATTGATTGGTACAGTACCTGCCTGTAGCCCACCTGACCTCTTGGGCCAATGAGCTGTTAGCTCTCAATAACATTGGGATGTTATGTAGTTCAGCTGCTTAGGGCACTTTGCTATGTGATCAGAAGGTCGTTGGGTTAAATCCCAGGATCTGCAGAGTGACTTCACTATTGGGCCCTTTACCAAGGTTTTTAATTCTTAATCATTTGCCGCAGGGACGGTCTGACTCTGCTGTATGTCACTTTGGATAGAAGTGTCTTCTAAATATAATAATAAAATTTAAAAAAACACTGGAGAATAAAGACCTGCTTCAAAGAAACACCTTTTCTTCGAAGATGAGGACAATGAGATATGTAAAACATAAAGTCACATCTAAATGCACGATCTTACCTCTGCATCTCATTCCTTTGCAGTACTATTTACCGTCACGCATCTCACAAGAAAACATGTCGCCTGCTTTCCTTGTATCGCAATTAACTCTGAGAACGAGCTGATGGTTAAACTGGGCGTCTCTGTTTTGTTTGCAGCTAGCCCGTCATTACTGTGGCTGTGACACAGGACACAAGGTGCCCCTGCCACACTGCGCTCTACAGGCTGGAGCTCAAAATGCATCTGCCTAATAGATACCACACTCATCTCTACCCAAAGGGGGGAGAAATGTTATCATCGCAAGCCCTGTCCTGCCACCCACAGTTTTGGTGTCACTGATGTGAAACAAGCATAAATAATGGGGGTTGCCTCAAGTGTTGAAGTATCTCAACAGCTGTGCATTGCTGAGCATAATAGCAGCTCTTACCCAAGGAGGAGAATGACCCAAGCAGACTAGGTAACCTTGTATTTAATATACTGTAATTAGAGGCTCTGGGAGGCTGCTGCAACTGTAGAAGAGTGACCAATTTTCCCACTAACAGCGGTGGCCTCTCCATGTGACACGTCAGGGTTGAGGAAGCTTGTGCCATAACATGAAATTGGACCTGGAACCAAAACATCAGGTTGAGAAGCTGACTAGAAAATGCTGCCCATTGGAACTATATCATTACATAACCATTACAATACAATATAAACAAACCCTTGGAAGCTCTTCTTGGGTAAACATCTTACTAATTAGATCTCGTATGATCCTGTAGCTAGCAGCTGTGGTCCACATCCATTGGTGCAATTCATGCTGAAGGACACTTGCTGTAAGAATCCGTATCTCGCGACATGTTGCATGCATTACCATATTGTTTAGAAAAACAGCGCAAGTGATATTGTGGAAGAAATGCATAACATTGTGCTCTGGTACATTACGGTATTAGCTCTGAACTCCTCCAGTGGAATATCAAATTCTATGAAGGGGAATGAATTTTAAGTCACTTTGGGTAGATGGGTCGGCTAAGAAACTGAAAAGAAGGCACTGGCTCCAAGAATCTTGATGTGGAATGATGTCTTTAATTTTTTACTCCAAAGTCATACGTTTGGACACAGTGCTTGGAAAATAGGACAAAATGACATTCCTGCCTGGTGTTCTTCCTGGATAAACAGTTGGGAAATTGAGGGAATCAGTGCCAATTGCATTAAACTGCGTCAGCTGATGATGTCAGGTGACTTCATGGGTATGCGAGGGGGATCACAGGAATCAATTGGTAGTTGAGTGTCAGAAACAACACCTGCTTGGCTCGGATTTGTCGTTCCCCATCAGTCACACCGGCAGAGCCCTGCTGAGTAATGCATAAATCACTGGAACGAAAATGTACATGTCTGTATTTTACTGGCACAAAAACTGTATTCTTATTTGATACCCAGCTGTTGGATTCCCATGGAAACAAAAACCTCCCAAAGTTAATCCATGATTCATACTAAGCCCTCCAGAATTCTACAATTGCAAGAAAGTGAATATCAGCTTTGTTAGCAGGAAGTATTTCCTGGGCTTGCCTGAATATTCCAACAATAGCTGGTTGGCACAAGTCTTTTTTATGCTACATATCAACGAACCTGCTTCTCGGTATGAAGAGCATGTTGAAAAATAATCAGTGAGGAATTTCACGCCCTGCCTGCAAAACAAGCAAATCGCTGAAATATTCTCATGCACGACCAATGGCACAGAGAGCCTGCTACAACCTGCCAGCAGTTTATCTCTAAGAGGCAGGTCCTGCAGGAAGCTCCAGCAAGACTGTCTACATATCCAGAGTAATGTGAAGAAGTCTTTCTATTTTTTAAACCCTGTAGGTTCCCAATGAAGTTAGAACACAAGGTAAGGAAGGTGACAATGGTGATAGGCCAGCAAATTCCAGAACCTCTAAAGGCTTAGCATGTCATTTCCATTACGGCCACAATATTCCGAGGTGAAACCTCAGGAGACTGTGCTGCCCAGCCTCTATTTTGATGCTAACTGAACATTCTCACCATGGCAACCTCAATTTACCACAACGCCTGAAAATCCCTAATTGAGATCACTTTCACTTCTTCGTAGAGCAGAATGTCAGAGACGTAATACCATCTGACATTTTCCATGAATAAATCCCTAGGCATCAGTCGGGGGCTTTTAACACTGGAGCTGTTTTTAGGGACAGCGTGGGGGGTCCCGGATAAGCATGTATGTCACACACAGGTGGAAAGCGCACTTGCCTTTCCTCGTTCGGTCATCGTGCCAGGCCATCGTACAAAGAAAGGTGCTACAACTGAATAAATTCTTCTGAGGTTCCGGGTGCAAACTGCTATGCTGCAAGAGCTTCACTGCTCGCACTGTGTATACTGTTGGAACATAAGCTTTAGATACCTTATCAAGCAGGGTCAGTTAGTCGAGGTAAAACATACAGAAAGTTCCAGAATACACTGGCTGAATATACACGGTACAGGATAGCTGCTCTGGCGGTAAAACGACCCAGAGCTACTATAAAATGTGAACCTGTGAAATGAGCTTATCGTAATTTGGGATGCTAATGATTTCAGGAACAGTATGACCCCTTACGTCACTTGTGTTATGGTATGCGATGGCATAATCCTGCTCAGTTCTGCCTGGCGATCATATTTGTTTGGAAATGCCATAGACCCTGAAAATATATTGCCCACCCCCACAGCACACCGAATTTATTTTCTTAGCAATTTTAATTGCAACAGTAAAAGTTTAGCATCTTTGGGTGATTATTTTTAAGGGCCCCCTTGTGGTCATAACCCCCCACCCCCATGGCACCAGCACTTACACATACACACAATTTCCAAAATGACCACTGGTAAACAATACTGCATCCATCAACAAGTAACATTAATCCATCCGTTTTCTGAAACCACTTTCCCTATTCAGGGTTGCAGAGGCTCTGGAGTCTGACCTGGAGGCTTCAGGTGCAAGGTGGGGAACAACCTAAGGTGAGGTGCTGACCCATCGCAGGGCGCACTCACACCTATCTTGCTCCGTGTGTGTGAGAGCAAGCTGGCTGCAAAGGGCAGCCACCTGTTGCAGCTGCCAGGGAGCTGGAGGGGGTTAAGGGCCTTGCTGAAGGACCCACAGATGTGCTGAAACTGGGCTCAAGCTGCCAACCCCCTGGTCACAGGCACAGAGGCTTATCCCACTGAGCCACACACTGTCCCCACGGCAGCCTACTCAGATGCTACTCACATCGCTATGTGCAGCGTGCAATCTCAGCCATAAAGGAGTAGAGAACCATTTTCGCACTATGAAGCTGAATGCCGCAGCTTTGTGGGATTAAGATAGGTGACCTTAGACCCTGGGATCCCTGAACTTAACCAGCGATTCTATGAGATCAGCATGCAGTACAGGTCTGGGTGTTTTGGGGTGGAAATCAGTAGTAAGGCTTCAGCAGGAATGCAAAGATTCTGGACAGTCAGAATAGGCCATCTTCTGCGGTCACCGATCTTAATCATCTAATTACCAAGTTGAGTGAGTGTGATTAAACAGGGAGATCTGGGAACTGTGTTGGATTTTGGCCCTCCAAACTGGAATTGGTGAACCCTGATCTAGATATTGTCTTGAGGAATTCTCTCCTTAAAAACCATGCTGTTTTATCTCTGCGTTCAAAAGGCACATGTGGGAACATGATCACCTAAGAGCCAAAATATCCTAAAAGTAGTTTAGTCATAAAAGATATTCACAAAGGATGACAAATCGACCTAAGTGGTCACAGACACCCAGACATATCTATATATCTACACAGCTTTTTTTGACAGCTCCAACCTCAGAAGTATATCTGAGGTTCATGTGGCTTCAATCAAAATGGAGCAACGTTAATGGGCATCCTCTCCATCCACAAAGAACAAGCAGATAACACTTCACCAAATTTATCTTTGTGGCTATTTTCACAAAACAAAAAGCAAGATGGATCCCAAAGTTTTCTAATCAAAACCATTCCGTGTCCAAGTGGAGAAAACACCCTGCAAGAATATATTCAGGTGATTGCAACATCTCAGGCCACATTTCTTGAAGAAATTGAAAAACATGGTGAAGGGTCACGGTGGTGTAGAAGACCGTGGGGTCGTCTTCGAAGCCATTTGCGTGTAGCATACATCTGCATTTGGGACTGGTGAGAACAACAAGCGATTTAGCATCTGCTTAATGTCCAGATAGCAGAAAGCCAGGAATCCAGGCCTGGTGACCCTGAGGGCTAAGAAAGTATCATTACAGAGGAAATACCAAAAAAAAAAATTGTTGTGTGGGGGGCAGAGTGAGTGATTTTGTGAAAACCCACAACAGCATGGGGACAACATCCAAACTCCAGGTACTGTCCCCCAGGTGTGAGGCAACCATGCTAACCCCCCCCCCCCATGCCAACTCTTAGTCCTACGTCTACACTGTATATTTACACCGTGGCAGTCGGCTAATGCTCAGCCTTCTGGCACAGTTTATGGGAGACGTCAGCTAATTGTTACATATGCTGACACGTGTCAGTTAGCTTACGACCGGAGCGATTCCAGAATTTTTTTTAAGGTGGGAAGCAGAAAAGGGGCCATAATTCATACAGAGAGGCCCACCTTATCATTAGCTAAAGACATGTTTTGAATCGGTGAGTGATAAGGGAGGGGGCACTCCAGGGATCAATCAGCTTTCAGCTGGAGTCAGTGCCCCACCCTATATATTGCTATGAACATTGTTTTTTGAGGCAGAAAGGAACATTTTCCTGATCAGTTTATTTTAAAGAACACTACACATCAGTATTGAGGTTGAGGTGGTTAGTTATATATAAACGGAGACACATGCAAATCAAAATATGTGATCCTAAAGTTGGACTTAGTGCTTCCGCAATTTTGTGAGCAAGTAGCATTAGTGGGATTACTGCATGATTGCTCGGGAACAATGCAAGCTACATCCAGCAGTCACAACTCATCACTACTCATTCCTGTCCCCTAGCAGTTGCGAACTGGCAAGATGTCAAAATGGAGCGGTAAATGGAGCACGTCCTAGACTGTCATAGACATATTTTAATATTACGGCTATCTTTTCGAAAGCAAGAAACATACGAGAGAACCATGTAGACACGGTCAGAAAGAGCTTGCCAAAATGGCCGCTTGTATTCCTCGACATAGCAGAGAAACAAGGCTATAAGTGTTGGGCTGGACGATTCTCATAGAAAATGTAAACTAAAAAAGCATTTGGATAGGTCCCATTTGTCTAACACGAGAGCGTATGTTCCCATAACCCCTCTTGCCGGTGAGTGGGTGGGATTGGGACGCACCCACTTGACATTAGAGAGTAACTGAGCCAAACCCTTTTTACCTCAAGCCATTTGCTGACTTCAGCCTTTTTAAATGCGTGTTACCCGGGAATGGAGCTCTGAAGGACTCTATGTTTGCAATCATAACTTGGCAGCAATTGGTCCACATTTGCCTCCCATTTGCTTTTATTCTGCTCCCCGCGGCAACTCCAGCTTCGACCGGGCTCCTCAGCTGTCGAAGCTGCCCCGTTGCCCTTAGCATTGTCTCAAGTCGTGTTTCTTCATCTTCTGAAGTCCCGGCACTGGCTTGCAATTCACAAGCCGCCACGTCGAACATATTTACGCTCTCCTGGTTTATCAGATGCTCAAGTGCTGGGCGACATGGAAGCGGAAAAAAATGTCATAAATCTTGCGAATCAACACTTGTCGCCAGTCTTATAATGTGGATACTAGGCGTATTTTCACCGGCCCTGTTTTGTGCGTCTGTAGAGCTGATTCCAGACAACACAGTTGCCTAATATCCCACGGTAACCTCTCAGCCTCGGCATTTGTTTTTCAGCGTTAACGTTTCATTTTCTTGACAACCTTGAGTGAGTGAATCATTTTCTTTCTTCATTACTTCCAGAACATCGTGGGCTTGGCAGTCACTAGAATTAGTGAGAAATCTTCTGTGACAAGAAAAATGGCTCTTGCATGGTTCAAATCAAACCCTCATGGGCCTGATTGAAGACTATTCACCCCTAAAGTTAAATTTGCTGACAGGCACTCGGAGACACGTGGCACTGCCTACTACATCAAACGTAGTGTTGCCGCTTAGTAAACTCGGACATAATAAAGACATAACCCAAGCAGCAAAGGACCTGCCTTGTGATCTTTACACCCAGAATAGAACCAATTCATAAAGCAAAGGAACACACCGTGCTCTAAATTGAGAATATTACGAAGGAATAAATGAGGCCTTGCATTAGTGAAAAAGTAGAGTTTTTTTTTTTTTTTTATCATATTCATGTACACAAGGCATGCGTGCGAATTTACATCGTAAACGGTCAGCAGAATGGTATATGTCAGCTAGCCATAGTGGATGAAAATACTCATTTGTCATGTTTTTAAATTACGAAAACCCAACAGATGAGGTCAAATCAGTAATACTGTGCGTTTTATGTTACAAAAAAACAGACCCTCTCTTGAAGAAAAATCGCCTCATCGACTTCATGATTTATACAGACAATCTGTGGACAAACACAAAGGCTGATCTTAAAATTATACAGAATTTCATTTCAACGTCATGAATTGCACTTACACGCATCACACACATACGCTCGCAATTAATATCTGGGTTGATTCCAAAACTAACCCTATGACACATATTTCCAGATGGAGCAACGCAATGCAAATTTCCACAACAAAAGAAGAGGCAAATACAGGGGCATTTTTTGGAAGCAGTATCAAAGATGGGAAAATGGGATGATTTTTTACATTTGTCTCTTTTTTGCACATCTGTTAGTTCTCAGAAGATACCACATGCACAATCGTCAACCTTCTATAGGCTAATGATCCCTCAAGGTGTTCAGTGCAGATTTACGAACGAAGCGATCATCGGAACTTCTTGCCAAAGAGCAAGTGTACAGGAAAAGGCAAACCCAGTAATTTTGGCTAAAAAGTTTAAATGCAAGGAACAAAATTTGAGGATTCTCCCAGATACATATGGTACATCTGCTTGTTGTTTGTAAGTCCTGGCAGATAGATATGATGAACGATACTTACGTCGCCTAGAGATCCGCATGGATGAGCACCCCACGAAACAAGTACTCTCGGCGCGTCTTTTGAAGCAGTGAAACAAAAGAGTTGCATTTTGACACAATGAATTGCAATTCCTGTATGAACATGCGTGAAATTGGTGCCTGTAACCGACCCCAGATTTTGATGTGTTGCAATAAAGGATTGTTAAGCTTTATGTGACACACCTTTGTTTTACAGCCGTGGATCAGTCAAGGTTATATGGGAATACGCTTTCAGCACCATTACACAAGGCCGCAGCCGGAAGCATGGAGAATCGATGGCATATACTCTCTGCAGATGAAGTGCTCTTAATGCCTGCTAATAAACCTGCTTTCTTCCAGATTATCAGTAGAACGTTCTGTCATTTCCAGAAGTGAAAGGAGTTCCCTCTTTTGAGTCATCATGTAGCCTTAGAAGGGCCAGTAGTGATCAGGATTTGTGTTCAGAAAAATAAGGCTTCCCCTACCTTTATCAGCCCTTGTTGGACTAAACTCTCCTTAAACTAGACATTGATTTCCACGATAGTTTCTGAAATGCTACACGTCCCATCCAGAGAAGGTGTGGGCTGCTATCCTGGTCTCCATAGTTATCAATATTGTTACTTTAGCTGAAGGAAATACACAGTAATGACCAGACTGATTATTCAAAAGGTAATAAATTACAGAAATGGATGGAACATTATATTATGAAGGTTAAGACCCCTTAATAATCCACTTGGAAATATTTATACTCTCATCTCCTGGCCCCCACAGCTTATCATCATACTCTTGCTGAGGAGGACAGTGATAATACTGACCATATGAAACATCTGGAGTAATAAGCTACAATTATTCATCTAGAGAGAATGAAATATATTTGTCTGTTGTGTTTGTATTATGTCGGTAAATCAACTGGCCCGTTCATACTGTATATCTGTTGTCTTTTTCTGCAGATCAAGCTGAGGGTCTTGGCATCCAGTCAGGAAATCTGATAGAAATACACACATCGCACAACCTGCAATTATCATTCACGCAGAAAACATACTGAGAAAGAATCTCAGAGTAGTTACTCGTAAAATTCTCTATCCTGCTTTTATATAAAATTCCTGCTTTTATTCATAGTATATTATCCATCCATCCATTTTCCAAACCGCTCATCTTTCTGGGTCGCGGGGGGGTCCGGAACCTATCCCGGAAGCTATAGGCACGAGGCAGGGAACAACCCAAGATGGGGGGCCAGCCCTTCTAGTAAATTATCAATCATGAAATTTTACTTTGTGTACATTCTAATGATATGATTTTGTTTGTATAGCAAGAGCCCCAGAAATTTGCTCATTTACTGAACAGAAGGCAGCCTGGAATTGCATTCTGCTACCTGGTGCCACAATCTTTACAAACACAAGGCCGAAGCAGGGACAACCCTTGGGGCATCAAGGAGAGGCCACCTTACATCTTACTGGGTGGACCAAGAATCATAATGGCAAGTTCCTAAGCGGGTAACAAAGGGCTGCCAATGTCGCGCTCGGTGCCGGAATCTGCAGCTGCGTCTGTGTATTTGTCTTGGATTTCTATGCTAACTCAGCATTAGCCAGACAAGTCACGGGGAGTGTTGTGTACGTGCTGTTCATGATTTTACTGGACAGGAGGAACGAGACGCCAAGCCAAGTCCGATGGTTCCCTTAGCCATTTTGATCTTGCAGAATACCTTAATTTGACTGAACAGTTGAACTGGCTGCCCTGTCACAGAAAAGAATCGCTGCCCTACTTTCCTCAGTGACATGCTGGTTGAGTGATTGTGTTGACAAGGAGGCTAGTGGATTGAGTTCCAAGAACATTAACTAGTTCTCACAGGGTTGGCTTAAAGTTTAGCCCCTTTTCCACTCTGCATTATATAACTCTGACAGGCTAAGGCATGTGCTTGAACCATGATGCATTGTGGGTATATGAATGATTATACATACATTAGTTATGAAAGGGTGCCCTGCGATGGGCTGGCCCCCCATCTTGGGTTGTTCCCTGCCTCGTGCCCATTGCTTCCGGGATAGGCTCCGGACCCCCCGCGACCCAGTAAGGATAAGCGGTTTGGAAAATGGATGGATGGATAGTTATGAAAGGTTAGATGGAAATGAGAGTTGTAGGATTAAACAATTACGAATCATAGTTATTTTTTAGCTTTAAAAACATAATGGATTATTTAAATATTTATTTAGTCTGCTCAAGTTTTGCCTTTAAAAATGTTGTGTGTATTTTGCTGCCATGCCCACTGTTCACTTAATACAACATACAAAGTACTGATGGGACATCTGTTTCTGAACTCGTCTGAACAAAGACACCACACTGACAAACATATTTTTTAGAAATTGTTTCGGTCTGTTACATTTCTGCCTCTTCCCTTGTCTAATATTTGGAAATTGCATTTGACTGGACCAGATTTAACAGTGTATGTGTTAAATTTGCAATAAGCAAATGGTCCATGGAAATAGTTTAACAAGAGCCATGCCACAAATAAGAAAAACAAATATTAAAAAAAAAACAATCACTGGAAACTTCTACGCAGCAGAAGAATCTTTGATTTTGACAATGGGAATCTAAATTACTGCATGAACATTAATTTTAGTTAATTATTATGCGGAACCCCAAGTGAGAAAATTAAAATAAAGCTGGTTAGAATCAGCTCTCAGCAACCACTTCTGAATATTATCTTTCAAATTAAGTTCTGTTGTTATTTTAATGTCCATTGAGAGAGAGATTATTTTCTCATGACATGTGGTCTGTATGGAAACATTATTATGTTCAGTTTTGTTGGCCTACATAAGGCATTAATGCTATTAATACTCTCTGTGTTTTTGTCCTAATATTTGTCAGGCTTATCGGTTTTGCTGTCTGTGCCTCTATTAATCAATTTATCAGCCAATCAGACAAGAAGGACGCAAACTGAATAAGCGGCACGGGTCATGAGCTCAGTCATATGGTTAGCCACTCATTCAGTGCTACAGGTTTCAAAATGTTATGGGTTTATCCCGCAGGAAAAAGACAGGAATCATTAGAAAGCACAAGTGCAACACTTTCACGATGGAGCAAGTCAATCTTTCTCTTGCTAGTCGTCCTGTTTCAGCCGGGACCCAAATATTTTGATGAATGAGTATACGTGACAAAAAAAAAAACCTTGCATCCATCTTTCAAAGTCTATTTACGCATTTAAAATTTAGGAGATTTAGAAGCATCACAATAAAAACCCTTGTGGATACTAATGACTTCATGCATCCATCCATTTTCTGAAACCGCTTGTCCTATTCCGGGTCATGGGGGGTTCGGAGCCCATCCCGGAGGTAATGGACGCAAGGCAGGGAACAGCCCAGGATGGGGCGCCAACCCATCACAGGGCACGCTCACACTACAAACTACTCTTTCACTGTAATTCATAGTCACGTTTAATTCCTTAGCTCGTTCCTTTATCCAAAGCTTATCCAATTTTCGCAGATGGTCGTGCTACCAGGGGATTCCACTGCCTCGCTCGTATGTTTACACGATTCCTCCTGCATTTTGCACCAGAGACTGTTGAGCTGAAACTGTGGCTACCTGCTGCAAGCCGCTATCTGTGAGAAAGTGAGGCGAAGTGATGACTTTGCACTGGCACTGACAGAGGAACCCCCACGTACATAAAATCACTGCTCAGCTTCAATGGAGCTTTTACACCCTGTGTGTGACCTCAGGAGCCCCCCTTCGACCCCCCCGGCTTTGGCATGCTGGGTGATCTGTTTTCCACACAGGGCTTTTTGTGCGATGAAAGCACTTACACGCATCGGGATTTCATTAGCCTGATTCTGAGCCCGATTAAGTATATGCTCATGGAAATGTGGTTTCTGCAGACCCCTCTAATAACTCACAAGAACAAAACACAAGTAAACACTGGAGCTGTGGGGGAAACTGAGGGGGGTTATTAAGAGCCAGGCGACGCATTTTAAGCATTCTGCTCTATCTTCCTTTTTAATGTTGTGCTCTTCCCTTCACTTTTGTTCACGGGGCAAAATTCTGACGGGAAACAAGGGAAGGATGCAGTTTGGTGTATTGCCGAACTTCCAAATAAGTGTCAGAATAACTCAGCTGGATGAGAGGTTTGGAAAGTGAGTAGGTGGGTGAGTGGCAGAATCATTTGTCACAATGATTCTGGACGACCATACAGACTTCTTATCATTTACAAATCTACAAAACAATGGAGTGACAGCATCAGTTTCTCGTGAAAGATCAAATAAGGTGCCAACCTGAAGTGAGTCCCATTCTTACAGACTGCATGTTGGTTGGTTGCAAACCTCCTACCTGGTTCCATGCTAGAAATGACACAAATAAGCCTCTGTACCTGTGTTCAGAAGGTCGCTAGTTTTAATCCCATCCTCGGAAGAATAGTCAGATGTCCATTGGGCCCTTGAGCAAGGCCCTAAACCTGCTGAAATTGTCCGGGGGTCTTCGTAAACTGCCCGACCCTGAGCTCAGACCACAAACTTCACTCTCAGCTGTATGTGTGTGTCTCTGTATGTCTCAAAGAGAAGCAAGATGTGTGAATACCAAGAATATGCCTGTACTTCTGCAAATGGCAAATAAAGCATCATTTCATACTAGTGAAAAAAAAAACTATTTTTATATTTATATTTTAAAGCCTACTAATTAAAATATCTTGGGAAAAATTAATTTTGTAGCTTGATTTGTTAACTATATTACCAATCTGACTGAAAATTATCACCTTTTTTGGAAGCGGCCTACAGCTCAATGCCAATATTTTCCATCCATCCTATTTTCCAAACCGCTTATCCTTCTGGATCGCGGGGGGTCCGGACCCTATCCCGGAAGCTATGGGCACGAGGCAGGGAACAACCCAGAATGGGGGGCCAGCCCATCGCAATGCTGATATTTTGTTTTTTTCTAAATAAGTTACCACTTGTTGAGAATACAAGCCAGCATTTGATATGTACTCATCACAGCTTGTGAAGCACAATCGAAGCTGTACTGGTTTTCATATTTATCTCTGTGGAGGAAAAAACAAAAGCCTCCCATAAAAAGTAGAGGAAGGGGTGTCCCAGGGAGTACACTGTGTTTTTCAGATCTGCTGTCGAGCCATATGACTTCATTCTTTCACTGCTTCCTTGAAGATGTCATGCCTGTTGAGTAATGAACTCCATGGCTGCAGGTCTGCCAGAGCCCAGAACTGCTGTGGGGGGGAGGCCCAAAGCTACAGGAAGCCTGCTTCACGGTGCTCCCTTCAGCACCCCCTTGGGCCTAGTGTTATCCCCCCCCCCCGATTCTGCCCT
>JAODJX010000040.1:17410665-17446126 GCA_026776945.1 Isichthys henryi
GAACGCCTCGGGGTCCCCCCAGAGGAGCTGGATGAAGTGGCCGGGGAGAGGGAAGTCTGGGCCTCCCTGCTGAGACTACTGCTCCTGCGACCCGACCCCGGACCAAGCGGAAGATGATGGATGGATGGATGGACTTTTCTGTGTAACATCTTGCTCTGAGAGGAGCTTGCCTGCATGCACTGTGGACTGGGGTATTATCAGGGGTGGCCATTTGGGGTGGCCACCAGTGTTTGCATTATGTCAGAGGCCCTGGTTTGGGGGAGGGGTTAGTCTTGGGGATGATTCTACTAAATTACCAGTGATTGGTTAAATATGGTATCTGTCTCTACTGGGTGAGCAAACAATGGGTATGGGTTCCCCCTGTTGTCGGTAGGTCACCCACCCTCTGCCCTTCCTTAGCTGGTAGGTCCCCCACCCCCTTTCCCTCCGTAGCTGGTGGGTCCCCCATTCCCTTTCCCTCCGTAGCTGGTGGGTCCCCCATTCCCTGCCCCTCCGTAGCTGGTGGGTCCCCCATTCCCTGCCCTTCCATAGCTGGTGGGTCCCCCACCCCCTGCCCCTCTGTAGCTGGTAGGTCCCCCATTCCCTGCCCCTCCGTAGCTGGTGGGTCCCTTATCCCCTGCCCATTCGTAGTAGATTTGTTTCAGGCTTCCTGTAGTGTTGTTTCTAAGGAAAACACTTATCTCACACTACCCACATGTTCACAGACTTGCTAACAACAAAATAAAGTGGATCAGGGTACCAAGAGTCAGAGACTATAACCATTCCTCTGTTACAAAGGGCCTCTAAGGAGGAAACCTTCGGAACTACCTGGAGTTCGTTTCCCTAGTGAATCTTTCACATAAACCATTTTACAAAGGGGATTCTAGCCTGATAAATTATTCCTCTGGGTTGAGTCCTGGCAGATTGCTTGTAAAGATCTTTAAAAAAGCTCTATAATCTCATGAGCAGTCCTTTTATTTCAGGAATCTTTTATACTGATTGATGGCAACTGAAAAGGAATTTTGAGAGATGAAGCAAATTATTTGTAAAAGTATCAGTTAGACATCTGCATGACCTTCATCTCTTCTAAACTATCAAAACAGAACTTCACCATCTATCTATCAGTGTCATAGTCCTGGCATTGTACTGAATTTAACCAGTTTTTTTGATCATTTTGGTAACTACAGCTCAGCCTTAGAGGTAGGGTGCAGAGCTCGGACATTAAGGAGGGGCTCAAAGTAGAACTACTGCTCCTCAGCATCGAAAGGAGCCAGGTGAGGTGGTTCGGGCATCAATCTAGGATGCCACCTCGGGGGGGGGGGGGTGTTTTGGACATGTCCAACCGGGAGGAGGCCCTGGGGCAGACCCAGGACACGCTGGAGAGATTATATCTCTTGGATGGCCTGGGAACGCCTTGGTATTTCCCCGGTGGAGCTGGAGGAGGTGGCTGGGAAGAGGGAGGTCTGGGCATCCCTGCTTAGACGGCTGCCCCCGTGACCCGACCCCAGTTAAGCAGCAGAAAATGGATGGATGGATGGATGGATGGATGGATGGATAGAAGGATGGCAGTACTGTATTTATGATAACTCAAACATAAATATAGTTTTCTTCAGTAGCCAATGACCTCAAAACAAACTAGCATTGCTGGTAGTTGATTCCTTAATGCATTTTCAGGAAACAAACAGCCTATGCTATAGCTCACCTAGAGGATCAAAGGGACAAAGACACATCTGTCAGCTGTTTGCAGCTGCGGCAGGGGAAACAGGAACAAAATTTACATTTCCAGTTTTGAAATTGCAATGGCTGCTGGATAACTGGGCTAAAAGCGCCCCCCTAACTCACAGTCTGCCAGTTATATCTACTGCCTTTTGTATTAACAATGAGTTTCTTTGGGTAGAGGGGCTGAATTTATATGTTCACAGAGGAATAATAGTATTATTCGGGTGAACATTGATTCAGTGAGACAAAGGGTAAACTGGGACACATATGTTTAATAGTCCTATATCTTTAAGCCTCAGTGCTCTGTTAACTTAAGGTCAGTTCTTGAGCTTTCAATAATATTTTTGTTTTAGTATTTATAATTAGGATCATATTGTCAAAGTGAGAGAGAAAGTGTGGTTTCAAAAATTGTCCCAGTTTTCCAGTGCCTTTTACTGCACTGCAGTGAAACATTTTTCCTGACTTGATCTAATGGCAGGGAGTCTCTAATGGCAGGGAGTCTCAGAATAGACACTGGGCAACACAGGAGTATGCAGGTGATCAGGAAACTGCAGATCTTCACGTTTGCTGCAGCCAGGCCTAGCATAGCTGCCAATGGCACATCATCCCTATCCCCCCCCCCCAACCCCTGGCCTCCTACAACATGCCACAAGATGGGCTAAGAAGAATAAGAAACATACAAAAAGCTACACTGAAGGTTCAGTTATCTTGTAGAAGAAGCACAGGGCCCGACCGCCCGGCTGAAGTTTGATTTTACCCTCTCTCTCTGTTTCCTCCTATCACCAGTTGTCAATGAGCGTTGACAGACTCCGCAACTCCCCTTGTGACTTTTATTGCTGATGTGAGCAAGCAGTTGTGCATGATTTGGGAGGCTTCAGGACCTTCAAAACCATGTGCGATCCATCTTCTCTTTTCACCCACGCAGCATACGCACAGATACCTGTGCATAAGTCAAGTTAAGTTAAACCTGGAAGATCCATCATGCCCCTTCACAGTGGGGCACATTATTGGCTAAGATGGGGCCTCGGTTGGCTTTTGAAGGCCAGACTGTTGGATTCAGCAGAATCAGGCAGCAGCTCTGAATGATGGAAGGAATGCTGCGTATGGCCGATTCGGTCCAAATTCCAGTCATGTGGACTCGGTCTCTATTGCCTGACAGATAAGAAGATGAGGGGATGACTCAGCAGGACAGGATGCTATGCTTGTGATCAGAAGGCTGCCGACTCAAATCCTAGAATTGGTGGAGTAATTTCACCATTGGGCCCTTGAGTAAGGTGCTTAATATCCAGTTACCCAGGGCTTGACTAAACTTTTGATTTAGATAAAAGATTATGGTAAAAAAAAATATGTAAAGTAGAGTAAACCCCAAATCACTTCATACAGTTAGGGTTAGAAGTTAACTCAAATGCATTGAACCTGTCTATCTACACCATCTAAAGTTGCAATCCTTAACACCTGCACTTGACATCAGTCTAGGGGCTGTTCCGTCCTTCAAAAATGAGAGAAAAATGTCAAGGCTACTGAGCAAATTAATTTTATTACCTATGTAATACTCATCTTGTCTTCAGTTTCTCTGCCTGAAGTTTTTTCAATTCCAAGTGCGTTACAATCTGCGAGGCTTAGAGACATGATGTAACGGTTTCAGTCGCAGGAAGCAAACCTTCATTATTGACAACAAAGCACGCTAAAACATTTTGCCTGGTCTTAATTCCTCTTTACAAGACTTCCTCACATCCTTTGCGTTTAATCAGATGAATCGCTTCCATGTTTGCGGTATCGCGCTATGCAGCCCTGATTAATTTCTGCAAAAAAATAATATAGGGTATTCCTTTAATAACCCAGCTAGCACAAAACAGGTTGGCTTGTTAGGAAACTGAGATAACAATGCCTTGTGGCTGATGTAATCTCCCAGTTTCTTTCAGCCCTTGAAAGGCTTTGATTCTTTCTTCTGGCAAACCTTGCATGTACCAGTCAGACTTCCATACATGGCTGTATCTATGAGCCTTCAGTTAAGTTTGCTACTTCCAGACTTTTCCCTCCTAGTGTTGCAGCCTGTCCAGGCACAAAAAAAGAGAGAATTGGAAGAGATAGTAAGGTACCAAAAATGCACTTTAAGAATTAAAAAGCATGATCTGTTTTCTATCCATGCGCAGACTGCCCCTTTCCAGAATTTTCTGTGTGTAGTGAGGTCTCACGATTGTACCAGTGACAAAACCTGGGGGAATAAAGAGTAATATTCTTTGGATGGGGGAGGGGGGGTTGGCTTTATTATGCTCACAGAGGAGCATCATTACTGTTGTAGGCCTTTTACTGAAAAGCAGTAAAACATTCGCCCTGATTTAGTCTAATAGCAGGAGTTTTCTTAATACGAACCCTGCACTATGAAAATAGGCTGTGTGTACTTCATATGTGGCGCTGATGTTCCTGTGATGTCTGAGGTAATCATCAGTAAATTTCGCAGCAGTTAGGACTAGCTGGCTGGAATGTACAGAGTACAGAGGAGGCTCCTCGCTGAGAATCAAAGCAAGCAGACTATCAAAAAATAAACCACGTTTACTTCTGAACACTGGTCAGGCGCATTGCGGGGCAAACACCGACAAGCAAAGTCCGTAGTGCTTTGAAGGTATTATTTCTAAACGACTCCATATGTGGCATCGCTCAGGCTGCGAGAAAACGCAAAACATGAGAGAGGGGACGACATTGATGGTATTTACATTATTTATTGGTACACAGCTGAATGAATGTATACATAGCATACGATACAGCTGAGGTAAGACATTTATTTCTTTTGCTGTACAATGTGCAAAAAAAAACATTCCAAGTAATACAGGAACCATCTTTTAGATGGAAGATGTGGTCCCTCCGAACCAAAGCCAAAATAACAACAATAATAAAATAATAAACAATACGTAGTGGATTACAAAGTTTTCATGAACTAGATATAAAACAGATCGACACATACAGTTGAGAAACTGAGGGTCCAACTGGGGCGATACATGTACAGCAATACAAAAACCATGCCTTTTTTGCCACATTATATATTTAATCACAATAACTTATTAACGGCAACTGTACCAGACAGAGCACGATAGTGACAGCTGTACTGCTGAGTTTGGGAGAGGAACGTGTTCAGACCAGTGAGGGGGGACATAATCTAGTTACGGCCAAGACCGCTGCACTCCCGGTAAACCAAACTGTTGGAAAATACATCTACATGCTTCACATGTTGGGCCAATTGGAATTTTAATGGTAGCACTTTCTGTCTATGCCATGTCTATAAGAATCTATGAACACATTTGTGACATGCAATCATGCATTATATAACGCATTGTAAAAATGAGTATAAGTATTTATAAGAAGGCATAACACATTATAGTCATTTTTATTATGCATTATGAATGCTTTATAAAGCTCTGATTTGTTATGTAATATAGATACTTTTATAATGCAGTTCAAAGCATGCTTAATGCTTCAACTGACCATTATAATGCATTATAGATGAGAGCTTCATTGGTGCTTTTGAAGTATTATAATCAACACAATGAAGCCGTATGACTGTCAATAAAAGATGCTGTAATGCTGTATTAATTCTTATATCGACCTTAATAATGCATTATGAAGGTATCTGTAATGCATCGTAGAAGACAGGTTCAAGTAAAGTGCTACCATTTCAGCCTCTGAAAGATTAATTTTGTATTCAGATCCGATGCTTCTTTCTTACGGCCTTTTTTACAACACATCACTTGCTTTTCGACCCGCACTTATGACATTTGCTAGCTAGTGTGATCCGTAAACTGCCATCACAAACAGACACATTGCACAGATCAGTCACTGTGAGTGAAGGAAGAGAGTGTCGCTCACACCAGATTTAAAAAAATCACCGTACTCCCAAAGTAGATGACATGACAGCTGGCCCTTATGAAAGACTTACTTAATATGTTAAGTACCAGAAAGTAAAAATCCAGACCAAGATTTTGTTTCAACCAACCAGTTGAGTTCTCTGTAACAGTGACTCTTTATGCTCAGCTGATGGGTTGAAACGAAATCTTGGTCTGGATTTTTTCTTCCTGCATCTGAACTATCCACCTCCGATAAGCACTGATATAAGATTTGAGATGATACCTCATAATGCCTTTTACTGAAATGCAGTAAAACATTTGTCCTGATTTATTCATCTGCAGCTTACAAGAAGGCAAGATTAACAACCTCAAAGAATTAACAAGACCAGAGTTCTCTGCCAAAGGCCAATAAGAGGAAACCAACCCACCTGATGGACAGCTACTGTTCAGTGTCACATTAAAACAATGATTCACCCGCAGTCAGGGGAAACAAATGCAACTAACAGATCTAAGTGTATGCCAATGTGTATGGAGGGACCCCACTGCTTTCTACGATGCTTATTCAAAATCTAGGAGCCCTGTTTGTTCTCTCATTAGGTCAGCAGGTACTCCTTTCTTCTTGAATGACGGTCTAGTGCTTCAGGTTGAATTCATGCCAGTCCCTCGGTTGCTGACTCCACTCAATCCAGACTGGTCTCTTGGCACACAAACACGCTGTCAAAAGGAAAGACAGCCAGAGCGAAGTGACAGGGCAAATCCGTGCCACACTATGGTGCTTGGAGCCATGCCAGATGTGCAAGCATAAATGGGGCACTTTCTGCCAAATGTTATTTTAACTGTCTTGACGGGTGCACTTACCATTAATGAGTTCAGGCTAATAAGAGTCTGTGAAACCACAGGAATGCGTTAGCAAAATACTCTATTTGGGTTTTATTGAATGTAAGATTTTAAAAAAGAAAGCGCTTAAGGCTTCCTAGTTAATCCATTCTCAATTTTAGCGGTCCTTGACTGATTCAGCTGAATTATCTGGAACCCACATAAACATAACTTGATATTCACATCTTCAAGGACTCAGAATGCTGTGATGTAATGCCTTGGCCCAACATCCTTATATAACCATATATGGCAACTCAAAATGAAACGATGAATCTCTGCAGATATCTAAAGGCATCGATGCAATGATCTTTTAAAATCTTAATTCTGCCAGTGTAGGTACTTCTTTATTCATTTAATCTGAAGAAAATGGCCTGCAGCTTTCAGTACCACCTGACAGTTTTGAGACCATCAAAGACCTTTAATTAATATTTTTGAATTTGATATCTGGACGTCATTAAGTAGGTAAACGGCATACAGTCGCATTGGCATGCATGTTCACACTCGGTATATGGCGTATGTTTGAGTGTGATTTTTTTGAATGGAGGTAGATGTCTGGGCTGAACTCCAGCTCTGTATATGAAATCAGTGGCCCGCAGAGTATGTGATCGCTATTCCTCTTTTGCTTTTCGCTACTCCTCTCTTTAGTTGTCCGTCAAGAGGACAAGCATGGTTCTAGACTGTTAAATGATAGTCATCCCTTTCTTTGTCCAATACGTAGGGAAAAAATGTTGTCCCTGTTTAGAGGAAGATGGGGGTGCAAGAACTTAGCAAGGCCGCAACGTACAGAAGTCCAGCTCCTGCGGCTTCCGCTTGCCGGCACACTGGTCCCGTGGCCGCAGACCCCCCGCCACGGTGATGCAACGCAACACCCTCCTCTTGAAGCCTTTGCCACAGGTCTTGGAGCATGGAGACCATTCCCCGACATCCCAGTCAGGACAGGGGTCACCGCAGAACCTCAGGGCACTGGGCCTCAAGGCAGAGTCACAGTCGGTGGCAGAGTGACCCTCGGGGTCCAGGCACTGCACCATCCTCTTCTGCAGCCCACTGCCACACGTGACCGAGCACTCGTCCCAGCCCGCCGCCATCCACTTGTTCTGCAAGTATGTTGGCTTCTTCAGCTCCACCTTATTGCTGTCGACCAGCACGCTGTTCTCAGCTTTGCTCCTGCCCTCCTTTTTCAGGGTCCTCTCCTCCTTGCTCTCCTTGGCCAGGTAGTAGGAGTAGCGGATGCGAGGTGGTGTCATCTTGCCCACGGAGAGCACCTCCACGGTTAGTGCCTCCTTCAAGGGCTTGACAGCCTGCAGCGTCTCCGCCACCATGCCCGTGCCACTGTACCGTAACAGGCTGCCACGCACCAGGATGTCCCGCTCCACGGCCGACACCACATAGTTTCCGTTCAACAGGTACTGCCCCTGGCTGTCCTTCACCGCCAGGTAGTTGTCGTCATTCACCAGGCCCTTGTAGCCGCGTTGTCGAATGTCAATGTTGGAGGCACCAATGGGAAGCATTACCACAAAGTTGTAGCCATGTCTGAGAACCAAAATAGGGGCGTGTTAGAAAGATTCAGCAGAGCAAAGAGAATTTAATAGCGTGACCATAGGTATTTAGGTTTTATCCCTACTGGCAAAGGTCAATACCATTGATACCATGGTAAATTCTGAAGGACATTTTGATCAAAATGCAATTTTAGTATTTAAAAATGTAGCCTACGTAGCTTTTTTGCCATGAGTCTTGCCACAAACACAACTGCCACAACAAATTTGTCCATGTACAGTACCTGGCTACTGATACTGTTTAAAAATGAACTTAAACGTTAAAAGTGTTAGAAACACTGATACTGATTTAAAACTAAATTCATCCACCACGTGGATTTAAACACTACACTTGCAAAACAGAAGTGTCAAGCTCTTTTTGCAGGGAGACGTCCTTGAATTTTGGGTAATCCTGCCATTCGAGGGGGGTCTCTGCTTCCTGTTCCATCCTTGAATGGCAGGAAGACGGGTCTCTTACATGGGTTTGGTGAAGAGCCCCGAGATCTTTTTGCAGCCACGGTTGTCGCCCCCGCACACACCACACTTGTCAAACTTCTTCTTGGAGCTGAGCTTGCCATCACAGCCTGCTTTCATGCACTTTCCCTGGACACAGACGGAGGAGGAATCAGGGGAACAGGGAGTCCCATCCACTACCTGCAAGACAGGGGAGAGAACCAGAGTGCATGAGATTGTTAGAAGTACTAGGTGACCGAATGGTTAAAGTACCTGAATTTAACATAATTACCCTAAATCAATGAAAAACAATCATCCATGTCATTTTACATAGAAGCCCAGCTAATATATATAAAGGGCATTAGTTGGTGGTGAGACCTCTGGCTATTTCCTGAAACCACGCAGATGGAAACCTTCACTCTACAGTTGACTATCTGAACCGACAGCGATTAGCCACAAAGTGGGCTGGTCACCATCTATATGGAAGGTGTCGTCAAGCTGCTGGCTGAGAAATATGAGTCCATGAAGGACCTCTGGCCTTCTCGGAGGTGTGATGTCGAAGCCAGACATGACACTGTTTCTTCACCCCTAATTCTCAGAGCTGTTTTTCTTCAGCTGCTATCTTTAGAATTTGTCAAAAGACTGGACAAGTATTCCAGTCAAAACGTAAGTGATTGCCCTCATACACCCACAAACTGCCATCACCCCCTTAATTTGCATATGTCAAAAATACTGCCAGCACCGTGACAAAAATAGCTGTAAATACCAGGAAAACATCATATGCGAAGTCTACTTGTGAAGGTTTTTAAACCACGGCTACTGTATATAGAACATACATGCATGCTACTCTTCGAGTCACTCCCCGAGTCAGACCTTCCTCAAAATGTTATTCAGTTATAAATTTCTCGATTGCTCAAATTAAAGTGCTTTTAGATTTGCAGCGAACATCTGATACTCTGAGTTCGGTGTTGGCTGGGTGTGGGGTGCGTGGCTTCAGCAGGATGTTCCCGTGTCGGCCAAGTAAACAGTGCACCCTGACACCCTGCAGCTGTGTGAGAAGATTTCATGCTCCTCTGTTTCCACGCCCCCACCCTTTTCTCAGGCCCAAGCCCAACATGATGGCCACACCTGTTCTGTCTCACTGCACACTCCCCTATCTCTCAACGATAAGACTTTCCTCCAGCTGGTCTCACTCTTTCTTCATGGGAAAAAAAGGGCAGTACCGATGTAGTAGCGTGCTTTTCGGTATTAATGGCGCTCCAACAGATTTTCTTTTTCTTTTAATACTTTTTATTGCCTTATTGTTTGTTAGTGGCATGCAGATCCGTGTAATTATATATCTGTGGTGTTGACTAAAAAGTTAATTCATTAATTTGATTTAGTTTGCTTATTTGTTTAAGTTAACTTCATCGATATTTGCAGCTATCTAAGAACTTCACTGATATTTCTGAATTAATCTTACTGAAGAGTGAATCGCTATTTTAATTTTACAGTGGAATTTTCACTGCCATCCACGTGCATTGTTGGATCGCAGCGGCATCTAATTGCCTGCTACAGAAATAAATGGAAAAAAGAACAGCATGAGAAGGTGCTCACTTTGGGAGCAAGGACATAGAAGTAGCCTGTGCCGTTGGCTCTGCAGATAAGCTTGCATTGATCTTTGGGGGAAACTCCAGAGAATTTGGGGACCCACACCACAGATGGGGTAAGGCGGTTGGTGTTGAGGCTGACGCCGTTGAAGGCCTCACACTGCTCCTCACGGAAGCTTTTACCTGTTGATGAGATGATTATGCATGTGTTCGTCAGCACCAAGCTTGCTGGTTATTCGAGGATGTATGACCATGTAGCAGATTTCACTGAAGGAGGTGCCCAAGTTCTAGTCACTAAGAATGTACTCACCCACATCAGCAATCAAAGCAATCCCTGTGACATCTCAGTAAAGCCTGTGAGATGAGGTTTCTTTTTCGGCCTTGAGCCATACCTGTGTCTGGACAGGATTCCAGGTTGCAGGAGCGGTACCGGATGCGGATGCCCTGGCAATACTTCCCGCCATTGGCTGGCACAGGACTGTTGCACTCCCGTTTGGACAGCTGCACGCCTCCCCCGCATGTGCGAGTGCATGGGCCAAACACTCCCCACTTGCCCCATCGGCCATCCACCTGGGGGAAGAACACATCCAGTCCAGGTCTATCTGTCCTGGGCTGCAAGTACCAAAATCCTACCCACTGAAGCTACCAGCACGGTGCAAAAAAAAACCAACCAGTCACTGAGATTTTAAGATTCATATTGTAAAAACTGAATACATTTACACACCCCGACTCCTCTGCTCAGGAACAAAAATGTATCTGCCAGGTTGAGGAAGGCACAGCTATGAAGGAAGGAGTCAAATAGAATCCGGACTGTCTACCTTGATCCTAGTGATGTTATCCTTGTCCATGCAGACGCCCTGGTAGCACAGATGTCTGTCCCCACAGCTGGTGCCATCGGCCCAGGGGAAGTGGCGCGTTTGACAGACCAGTTGGCCCCGGGCCTTGCCCGTGCACCACAACTTTGCACAGGACTGCATGTATGGGCAAGGCTTGGAGCCGCTCCCGAAGGCCAGCTCGCACTGTCGGCTAAGGCTGTAGGTGATTCCTGGGAGAATGTCGGGCAGGACCAAAACACTCTGGGGCTGATCCAGCAGGCAGTCACCTGTAACGACATCAGCACTCTCATATATGCAGTCCACATAGCACATGGGAGTCTTACTTACAAAGAAATGTTCTGAGGGCAGAACAAAATGTGGTTCAGAGAAATAACCAATCAGATTGTAGGTGGGTCCAAGCAACAAGAAGAGGTGGAATAAACCAATCAGACATCTTGGTCCCGCCTCCTCTAGTTTCTTTGACACACCTCCTCAAAAATCTGATTGGTTATTTCTCTGACCCAATTATTTTTCCTTCTGCCTTCAGAACATTTTTGTCCAAGTAAAACTCCTATGAGCTTCCACATACATTACACATGTTGTGGACAGACTGCATACTGTCAAAAATGACTTCAAAGCATCACTTCATTTGCATGCCTACAAGAGTGTTTATTCGCCTCTAATTTCAAGACTGTGGTTCTCATAATAAATGAAACCACAGGTATGTGTGCAGATAATTCAGGGCATCATTTATGCCTGAGATGGCCTAATTAAATAAAATTATCTGTGCCCCTGCCTGTCTCCAGATTTAGCCGCTAACGCGAACCATATTTCATGCTAAACTAAACCACACAAATATTTTCCGGAGCATGAGAGCCTGTAAGTCAGTATGTGGAGCATGAGTGGGCTGAGGGTTGAGGGCCAAGGGCCTTGGAGTGGTGAGTGCTCAGTTTCAAAAAAGGGTGATTCAGCTGTTACCCATGGGTGGCTCCTTAACACACATTTACTGGAACTCATGAGTAATTATGGTAAAATTAATTTCAATCTAATTAGTCCTGGGAGCTTTTGAGCCGCTAAGCTGCTGAAAGAGGTGTTGGTGTGGCCAGCTGGTTAGCCCATCCTGTGGTCTGCGTGGATCCCACTGCCCCAGTGCAGTGACAAAAACACTGAAAATGGTGCTGTCCTTTGGATGAGATGTATAACCGGAGTCCTGACTCTTTGTGATCATAAAAGATCCCTGTTCATCTTTCAAAAGAGTAGGGGTGGCACCCCGAGGTCCTGGCTAAAATTACCCACTGTGGCCCTATCAGATCTGGCCTCCTATTCATCTCCTATATCTGATTGGTGAATTCTCTCCTGCCCCTTCACCACCTTGGCTAATGTGTGATGAGAGTACTGGTGCAGAATTGGCACACAGTGGTGGTGGTGGTTGAAGTGGTTGAAGCACTTGGACTTTCTAGAAAAGCACAACATAAATGTAACTTTCATTCATTCATTTATTCAAACAAATCTCCTACTGGCACGACCCACAGTAAATCATTCAAGCGATAGAAAAATGCCAGTCTGTGACAGCTTTGTTAGCATTGTGTATGAGGCCCATTCAGGTCATGGTGGAACTGAGATCTTAGGAGCCACATTAAAAAATATATATGTCTGTGAGCAAAGATTCAAAAATGTTTATTTCATGGCAAAAATGAAACAACAGAACAAGTTGAAAGAAAATTAAAAAGTCGTAGCAATCAAGGCTAAACAGCCATGCCAGGAAATTATCATCAAAAACCTTAAAATGGCGAAAGCTTTTGGAACCTGAAACCAAAATCGTTTGGTTTCAAGCACGCAGAAAAGAAGCAGTGGTGAGAGTATTGAGGCTGACAATAATCATGTAGATGGAAACATGCTGTAAATATTGGTTCACAGTATTTACATTGCAATGAGAATTTTAAATGTTACCCCGAGCAATGTACTGCCACTGGACTGTTTATGTGGCCAATTTTCCCCCTAACAGTAAAACTATAATGGATGCCTACTGGGAATCTACTTTTGACAGGGAACAGCAGGCTTCTCACTTCATAAAGGCACAACTACCAGTTGAAAACGGAATCCATATAAAAGTGCTTTGAGAAGCAAAGGAGAGATGGTGCATTGAAGGACCATATCTGAAGCACTGAGCAACAGGAGGTAGGATGCAAATAGTGCATAAGCTTTACAAGACAAGCACTGCAGAGTAGTACCCAGTGCCAGTGGTGGATAGCTCAGGTTCAAAAATAAAAAATCCAGACTAAGATTTTGTTTCAACTAACCAGTTGAGTATAAAGACTCAGAGTCACAGAGTACTCAACTAGTGGGTTGAATCAGAACCTTGGTCTGGATTTTTCATTTCTGAACCTGAACTATCCATCTCTACATATGTCCATGTGAAACCATTGCTAGTCCTCGACCCCCAAAATATAAAACAACACCTTTGTTGCTAAGGGTTCACGTACCACACATAATGCTAATGCTATTTAGCTTTAGTTAAGAAATATGACACCTATATTGTCATTGTAAAAACATACAATAAAATTCCATGTGGAACTCTCATGCAGAAAATCCACGATGGAGGGGAAACACCATACCATACAAGGACAGGGCTGCAGAACTACATGTCTTTGGTGCTGTGCAAAGGCAGCTTACAAGGGTTATGATATGAAACAACACAAAATCCTGGTTCAGATAGATAAGGCTGAGCCAGAAGACTATTTTAATGTTGCTACCTCTTAAGAATCACAAACCTCCCTGGAGATCAGCTTAAAGGAAAGGGTTCAGTTTCCAAAAGTGGTGCCGCTTTTGAACACATGCACATAGGAGCACAGTAACGGCGCTGTGGAAGTCTTATGGTTTGTTAAAGCGGAGCCTGTTCAGTGTTCATTGTTTTCTTTGGCTTTTAGAAAAATCTGGAATTTACGTCCTTTGATATGCGGTTAATTATTAGATTTGGGAAATTAAAAATAATTGCACTGTTTGCATTAATGTTTTCTCAAAAAATCTCTTCTGAGAGAAATTTTCCTTCTGGCTAAGCTCAAAGACTCCCGCTGTTTTGGTTACGGGGGTTCGAGATTCCTCCACAGAAACAGAGAAAACTGTGCGCCCTCTACAGCCCTGACAGAAATCCAACACATGATCTTAGCATTAACAAACCAGAGGGTTAAGCTGCACCGAATGTCCTCTATGTGTCTGTATGGGTGGAAAAAATCCCAGGAGAAAAGTGCAACTGAAAGTTCGCTTAACGGCAACCTCCACTGTCGATTCCTCCACGTCTCTCTTGTTCCTGCAGGCACATTTCATGAAAAACAGCACTAACAGATATATTCTGTACACTCTGTACCCTGAATATCTGCATGGCACATAGCCAGGTGCCAAACTAACCGTTTCTTGTCTATCAGCCCTTATAATTCCAGACAGATGGGAAAGTAAAGGTCAACCGTCTTGGACCTGACATCATCCGAGGCTTGGAGGCAATTGTACAGATTCACTGCTGGGATTGCTGTAGCTAGACCTGAAGCACAACAGAAAAATTGTGTTCTAATGAAAAAAAAATGCAGGGGTCTGGCATCCCAACCAGGGGGTTCCCCATTCCGTATGTTGCCTGGGATAAGTTCCAGGTTTGCTGGAACTTTGTGCTGGATAAGTGGTTTGGAATATGGATGGATGGATGGATCGGCTTGGAAAATCATGTTTGTTCTCTTCCACCCATGTCAGTCATGTGTCGTTTGTTTTTATTGTGAAATATAAAACCAAAGAAACCCTCGGGAAAAACAGGAAACTCAAACACTCACGCCAAACTCATGAACTGGACTGGAAAAGCCAATAAAGAACCAGTTGGCCTATGCCACACATGCACCATCTTACAGTTTTTATGTGAGGATTATAATTCCTTCATATTAGCTGATCTGGCAAAGGGAAAAAACTTAAGGACTAATTTTACTCGATGGGGGGATGCAGAAGCAGCCAACAGCAATACCAGAGGAGGATTCTGGGAGGAGAAATGACTCAATATGGGAGCCAGCTTACCATGACCACTGTCCAGGTAGTCGGTGATGATGGCCGCACTGCAGGCAGACCAAGGGCTGGTGCGGTCGATCTGGATCAGCGTGGGAGACATCATGTGGTTATCGCTCAGCTTGCCAAACACATCTTCGCAGGCCTTGACGTTGTCATGCGGCATGTTGAAGACGTGCCCTGTGTGGGATCGCATGTGAGGTGCCGGTAAAAGTGTGCAATTTGCACAATGACCCAACTTCTAACTGCTAAACGTACAAACTATAATTAAAGCAATCTTTCAATTGCACTTTTAGGTTGACTTCTAATGCATTCTATATGGACGTTTACAGAAGCAGGCAAGGTCGGACACATCACAAGTCCCGGTCCTACAACAAAAGATAAAATCCATGTACAGAACTCATCCATTGAATGTGCCATATCTTAAGAACAAGAGTATGGTTCTGCTGAAGCCATTCCAGGCCGGTTCTACTCCGTGTGATTCTCACACATCTGTAAATGTTTCTCCCATCTGTTCTTGATCAGAATTCTCCTTCAAGGTCCTCCGCAGATGATTTACTCGACACTCACTGCCACCGAGCCCTGATAGTGCCAACCTAGACTTCAAAAGGCTCTCATGGCAGCTGAGGACTGAGGCTTCAGCAGAGTGTCAGCAAAGTCCAATTTTTTTTTAACAAGATTAACGAGGAGTGATACGGAAGGAGAGGCAAAAACACCGTTTCCGATCCCGGCAGAGAAAAGCTCGGTAAATGACTGTGACAGGAGATATCAGCTGTTTTTCGAACTTAATACCCCAGGGCTTGTTGTTGGATCGAGTTTCCATGACACAGTTTAAATAAACTACCGGTAAATCACACAGTAGAAAGTGTAGCACAGGTTTGGTCTGAGAGATGATCGGTAGTGGCCACAAAGGCTTGCATTAGACCCTTATTAAGAAGCCTTCACTGCTGTGACAGACATCAAGCCGCAGGGCAACAGATCATAGAGAAGACTCTCTGTGGTGGTCGCAAGAGACCTTGTGAATCATTTTTTAATTTCAGTGGCTTTGCAGAGTCTTCTTAACGTTAATAAAATCCTAAGTGGCCATGCATTTGATGAGGTGTGTGGCTGACAGGGTTAGGCCTCCGTGCCTTTGTTGGGAAAGAGACTTATTCAACTCCTGTGCTCAGCAGAGTAGCTGTATCCCTTTGGGTTGTTGAACAAGATCCTTTCCCCCCCCCCCCGAAAAACACTAGGGGAGCTGAATAAATGATGGACCCTATGTTCAGACTCCAAGCTTCAGCTCTCACCTCTATTTGTATGTGTATGTCTGGAAAGCACGATGAGATATGTGGAAACTAGCACATTTCTATATGTACCTGTTCTCGTACTTGTGCAAATGGCAACTAAAGCATCATTTCAAATGACGTCGTGAATAAAACACATTTCAGGTTGCACCAGATTGCTATGGACCATGACACTGAACACGTTCAGGCAAATGGGGCAGGCAGCCCCGGCGGACTGACCGAGCTCGTGCGCGGTGGTGAAGGCTGAAGGGAGGCCGTCATCCTCGATAACTGAGCAGCTCCTTTTGGGGTCGCACATGGTGCCCACGTCGGCCATGCCCAGGGTGTCGCAGGTCGAGGCGCCGCAAAGGTCCTGGTGACCGAGAGAAAGGGGGAATCAGCAAGTTTGGGGAAGCGGGGGGGGGGAGACCTGCTGAGCTTTAAGTACCATCACACCTGTCTGTCAGGAACCTCTTTACGTCCATATTTAGCAGCTCTGAAGTAGGGCTTCCCAACCCCAAGACCACGGGGCGCTGGGGGCTTCTTGGAGGAGCTGGTTAATTTCCAAAAATACACAATTTATATTCAGTTTTTTACAACTCCACACATTAGCACCTTCTTTTGGTATCTGAGAAAGAAACGGTTAAAATTATTAAATCACCAATCGATCTGGCTATGCTCCCACCCCCCAAGAAAGTTTTGCATGACATAAACCTCTCCTCAGAAATCAGTCGGTTGGGAAACCCCATTTTAAAGTACAGTACTTCTATCAGGATTCTGTCTCCCTTGTTTTCTGTCTTGAATACTCACAGTATTTACTAAACGTATTTCAATGGTATTACGAGTATTAACTAAGAGAAACCAGAGGTGCACTCGCTTCGCACTGCCTTTCGTACAATTATGAAGATCTGCATCTGCGTTTTGTTGCTCTAAGCACCGCATTCATTCTCAGCGGAGCCCGTCTGTGACGCGGCTGCACCGTCGCCAGATCGCGGTTTCTGTTCTACCCTCGTGTCAGACCCTCTTATCTATCCGTGGCAGACGTCAGCAGACAGCCTGTTTATGCCGACGATCACATCTCTCAAACAGGAGTGGATGCGAAACCTAACAGACTGCCTACGCGGAAAGGAGAGACCCATTTTTAGCCTAGCTTGTTATATGAGCATTAAACTGCTGTTTGTGACCCTCCTTAGTATGACACTGCAAACAAAGGGTCTGCTTAGGCAGATACACACAAAACCATTTACACAATAACTGCAGACAACCTCGGCAGCCATGATGCGGCCTAACCCTATCTGACAGGAAACAATACTACATACACACATGCACATGTATACAAACGTAGAGTATTAAACTTATATATTATGTATGATTTACATCCCACCCAAATTGTGGCTTTTATCTCATTTTCAGAAACACCCGTCCCAATTAAAACCATACGGCCATCTAAAGTAATTGCTTACACGCCACGGCAAACTTTTCACGAGCCCGATCCAGATGTGCGCACATGTGCAGAAGAGAGGTGAACGGAGGATCAGTGTCACTTTTATTTATCGGTTATTAACTTGTTTATTGCCTTGGCTTCGTCCCAGTCGACCATAGTGAGTCCGCAATCCTCGGGGGCCCCTGTTTACACAAATAGCATCCATTGTGCACAAGCAGGTGCATCACAAATGCCCCCCCCCCCCCTTCACTGACACCCATACCGATTGCTATGAAGAACAGAACAAATAGCTGATGGACACCCCTGTGGATGATGTCAGTCTTGGGCTAACCCCAAGCTTCATTCCTGATGGTCCTGTCTTTCCTCCCTGAAGATGACTATGTAAGTCGCTCTGGCTAAGGGCGTCTGCCAAATGCTGAAAATGTAAATGTAAATGACGGCTCACCGGATGACACCGGTGCCATCTAAAAGATCTGGAAATATTTATCTGTTATTTCTTCCAGTTTCATCATCCTCATGGACACTACGTGCAGCTTGCTGTGAAGTTACTTAGATCTAAGCTCATCTGAGGAAATGTTAACTTGAAAAATGTTTAGAATTGTAATCCATCACCATTTTTCAAACTCATTTTCACTTTTCGATGTTTTTCTTGCCGTATTGCCATGAAGGGGTATATTCAGTATTCATAAGCAAACTGTCACTGACTCAAGCAAACAAGCTCTATTTAAATACTGCCATGATTTGCCATTTAAACGCTGCCATGGATGAAAAGGCAATAACATTTTGGGAAACATCACCTCTGTAGGTCACTATGGTACAAAATCTGTGCCAAAAAGAATCCCAAAAAGGCTCTTGCAGTTATACCAACAGAGCTGTAATCAAAAACCCAGAAAGCACTACCACAGCTATCACATTTGAAAGTATAAACGTTGCCGTGGGCAACTCTAATTTCCCTAGCAAGCTATGGTTTCATTATACACTGCCTGTTCTCCTTCCAGTCCTTCCAAACCTCTTAATCATCAGTTTATATAACTCTTCATGGAGGATTGACCTAATTGGCGCCCGGCAGTACAAACATGAGATTTTCATTACGCTTCTTGGGTTTTTATGGTCCAAATTGTTCCATTTGCATGCTTCCCGAGGGAAAAGTGTTCCCACTAAGCTGGAGGCGAGAGCCAATCCCCAGCCATGCCACAGCTGTGGTCCCCCTACCCGTGAGCCAAATGATAGTTAGTTCAAGCAACCATATAAATGGGTATTCATTACATCACAGAGCAGACACTTGACTGTCCAATCCCATGAGTAAAAAAAGAAATTAAATTTTTCAAGGCAATCTCAGTGTTTATAAAACTATTTTTGCAAGCTGTGTTTTCAGTTGGATTGCAGACAGAAAATTATGCACTGCAAAAAATTTAAATCTAAGCAAGCAGAATTCTCTTATTTTTTGACAGGATTCTCATTAATAAACTGATTAACAACACATCTCATGAATAAGATTAATTTTCTTGCATTTAAACATATTGTCTTGTTTTAGGAAATCTTTTTTTCTTACTGCATTGGCAGATAATCTTGTTAGCTTTAGGCCATCTTGTTTCAAAACAGAAACAGTTTATCTTAAATTTGAAATGCCATTTTTTGCAGTATATTAAACCAACAGTGTACTGAGCAAACACAAATACTGATTCGGAACAAACTTAATGCATGTAAACTTATTTATTAAATAAATTTATCTGAACAAAATGTAGTCTGTTTAACGTTAGAAAAAATGGAAAAATCTCAAGTCAATCTTGGTAAACTGGCACAACTGACACCCCCATCAGCGATCAGAGAGAAGGATGGGATTCTGGGTAGCTGAATTCCCGTAAGCGGGGTCTGCTTATTGTCCACATCCTTTTCAATGTGGTGGAAGACTAACGGAGCAGCCACTCTTCTCCTCCTGGCATCTTTGGGGATTTGTTTAATGTCACAAAAGCTGGCTGTTGAAAAATTTTCTTAATAGCTTCTATTCTTAAGGCCTGTGCAGAATGCAGAATTAGATCAGTGACAAACCACAGTCCTGCTTAACTTTGACACGTCCTTCATCATCACTGCCACTTACCAACAAAAACCATATTGCTGTATTAGATAAATCTGCATAAATTCACTCAGTGCTGGACTGATCAGTCCCCATAATATCTGAAACGCAGTATTTGGTGACTGAAGCCTTTTCCCTCCAGGGTTTATCTTCCAAATTTTCCAGCTCCTTTCTGTCAGCAGTGCACTTAGGCCTGCCTCGAATGTTTACCTTCTGGCTGACTCCCGTCTCACCGTAAGTGGGGACTGACAGTACCCTGTCGGAGCCTAGTGCTGGCATGCGGTACGTCCATCATAACTTGGGATTTTTTCAGCACTCTCATGGGAGCCTCCTGGGACTGCCAGGAGCCATAAAATCCATTTAAAATGTGTAAATCAATAAAATTGTAAATGAATCTGGTTAGCGGTCTTATAGTGATTTGTATATGTGCATGTGTCTCTAGCAGTTTTTTTGTAATGCTTTACTTAAAGCAGTTATCATAATGCATTATAGATACCGTCATAATGCATTATAATGCATTCATAAAGTATTATAAACACAGCTAGAAATATTTATGAAACGGCATAACACACTATAGCCATGTTTATTATTCATTATGAATGGTCTATGAAGCTCTCATCTATAATGCACTGTAAATACCTTCATAATACATTATAAAGATCAAGGTATCTATAGTGCATTATAGATGAGAGCTTCATAAAGCATTCATGATGCATAATAAACATGGCTATAATGTGTTCTGCCTTTTTCTAAATAGTTGTAGCCATATTTATAATACTTTATGAATGCATCTGTCATGCCCGGCTCGTCCGCTCCTCGTGTGTGCCACGCCCCCTGATTATCCACGTGTGCTTCTCCCATCATGCCCAGCTGTATCCTGTTATTTCGCCCTGTCTTTTGTCTATTTGAGTTCACGTCTTGCCCTGCCGTTGGTCCGTCATTGATGTTAGCCTGATGTTAGTTGATGTCCGTGATGTTCCGTTCTGCCTGTAGCCGTCTTCCCCTTAATAAATCCCCAGTTTTCCCCGTATTCTGCCTGCCTGCCTCATCCTTCCCTGCCTCGTACCCGCCTACCTGCCCGTCGCTACCCGCGAATCATGACAGCATCATAATGCATTATGAATGTATCGTTAATGCATTATACATGACTGCTTTAAGTGTTACCATTTTGTTTTCCAAATCGTAGCAAGTTGAAGATATTTTTCTCCCCCATCAGCTTTATAAGATGCATTCTTGGGGGAAAAAAATGCCAGGAGGACAGTCTGCCCATTGTGTCATTAATGGGAGACCTTAACAACTTTATGGAAACAATTTCTACCTCAAAATTCCCCCAAATGTACCTAATAAATTCAATGATGCAGCACAGAAGATTCTGCGAATTCTAGGAAGACGTCTTCATAGTATTCACCAGACAGCTGTATCTCTTTAGCATGACATCTGCGTACCGTCTCCTTACACGCCACGTCCAGAACATCTACCAGGACAAGTATTAAAAATTACCCAGTGGCTTTAAGCTAGACGACACCGAAGGGCAATGCTAACGACGGAAGAGCCCGATCCTGCCATAATCCACCGTAAAATCAGTACTGCAAATGATATGCGGTATTAAGGAGTGTTTGGCTCTGAGGTTTTTAATGTTTCCTAACATCCTGAGACTGCAAAATTAAAGGAATGAATTTAACAGCAAAAGACAACAACTCACGGTCTCGCAGTAACTAATATGACACAGACGTTCCTCTAACCACAATCGCTATCTGAGACTTTAATCAGGGTTGCCAACACCCTGACATTCACTCTTTCTGGCTCTCATGCTCACGCAAGAAATCTTTACACTGCAAATGTATATTATTCCATTACAAACCTAAAATTAACTACATCAAAAGCATTGAGGTAGTCAGCAAACCCTACAGACTATTTACAAGATAAAAAAATTGTTACATACATTTCAATGCGCATGCAGACTAGTCTCGAATTGAAAATCTCTGGCCAGCCAGCTGATTAAAGTCGGCAGCGCTGCCTTAATCAATGTCCTGTTGTTCTTCTTATTTGCAGATGATGGAACACTAAATAGAGGACTGACTTATGGCCATGTGCCTAGCTGCAGTGCAAACTGTGAATTAGAAAGGATGTATTGACTTGCCATTTCTGGAATGAGTAGCAGTGTGAGGGTCTCTTCTGTTGTGTTGGGACCTTCCAAAATGGGAAAACTAAAGTAGCATGACATTTCGTCAACCGCGAAATCCTCTCCCAGCGGACGCCCGCTCAACCCAGGAGAGAGGCTCAGGTGAACCAGAACCATAAGTAGTGCTTCCCAATCAGGTCCTCAGGGACCCACAGACAGTTCATATTTTCACTCCCTCCTGGTAGGGAGCTGAGAGGGAGCAAAAACATGGACCGACTGTAAGTCCCCAAGGACCAGACTGGAAAACACTGCCACAAGAAATGAGGAGCTTCCCTTTTTCAGGGCCCAGGTACCAAAATATGCTCTAGAAACTGCAAGTCACTGTCTAAATGTAGTATGTGAATTATATTGTCTAGTCAATGTGTAAATGTTAGTATGTTGTAATATACTCTTTTGTAATTGTAGCGCCATGGGGTTCATGGTTTCATACCATATTGTTATGTTAGTGGGTGTGTCCCTGCATCCCCGAGCTCGTGAATCCGCCCCCTGGCCCTCGGAGGTCATCCAAGATGGCCGCCAGGCATCCTCAGCCATAGCGAGCCAGGTTGGAAATGTCTCGCAATGTTGCTTCTATGAGCTAGCAGGTGGGCCAAATCCCCGGGCCTTCTCTGGCTACGCTGGGACTTCTCCCATTACAGCTCAGCGAAGCTTAATGGGAAACAGACTCCCTGCAACGTGGGGGTGTGGGCTGTGGGGGTGGGGAGGACCAGCGTCTCACAGCTGGAAGTGGTGACGTCACAAAGAAATGGATACTTCCCATTAAATCCCTGACCTGTACTCCAGGATGCGCATGATCTTAATAAAAACAGAGAAGTCTAAATTAAAGAGAACAAACTCAATAAACTTTATGTTGACAAATGCCAATGCCAGTCTTTTTAAAAATGGCATGCTGCACTGGCATGCTGCACTGGCCTGCTGCACTGGCATGCTGCAAAAAAAAACACTGTCCCATTGTACCAGAAAAAAACTCATCACAGGGTATCGCAGAAGTGGCTGATATGTCTGACCAGTTCTCTGCTGAAGTTCTTCCATTTTTTTTTTTTCCAAAAGCTTTAGCCCAAAACGGAATTCTTTAAGATGCTGCATTGAGACAGGTGGTCCGGGGATGTTGCGGATGAGGGAGCTCTCCCGGATTCCCATGACGCAAACCCATGGCAGGAGCCACGGAAATGAGCTAAGGGGAAAAACCTCCGTGCTCCAAACGCTGGCGTTCCGCGCGCCTACTCACCCACATGTACGCTCTTCACGCGCGTATCAGGTGTGCAGATCGCGCGCTTCTATCTCCGTCTGTCAGAAGCCCACGTCGCTTGACCTTAATTAACTTGGCAGTACGTCTCTCAAATCTTTCAGGGGAAAAGGCCAGTGGGTAAGTGTGTGTGTGGTGTCGCCAGGGAGGTGGGCAGGGGTCCAGGAGCAGCAGGTATAACAGTTTACATGAGGCGGGGGGGTTGGCTGTGCTCAACTCCGGATAACCCATAAAAAGTTCCAGAGTATCTCTAACGTGTTGTATGTAGTGTGATAGTGGGGAATTTAACACAACTGCACTGCATAAGCTACCAGCTCAGGACCTGCACCATGATCGCTAAACTCTGCCCCCCATTGGACAGATTCAACCCTCCACAACAGCGCTATCCCAGGCTTTCACACAGTCAACTTCACGCTCAGCTGCTTTTCCAACACTGACATCAACAGCAACATATTGTTACTATAGTTGGGTACTTTGTGGACTTTGTCTTATTCAAGGGGTCAACAGCATCAAGGTCAGCAGCCTCGCATCAGAGCAGCGATTTTCAAGTTAAGAGCTTTCATCCTTAATTGCTAAACTAGCTAGTGGTCTAGTGTTTTAGTGGCCTGTAATGAAATAGTAACCCTCGTTACAGGTGGGCTAATTTTAACCCTGTCGTATTGCGTGCTGATGTTTTATAGGGTGGAAACCAGGTGATTCAGCAAGAGAAGCATTAATATAAAAATGATAGTCTGACTTTGACATTAATTATAGGAGCAGACATTTTTGTGTGGTTCTTGCAGGGAGCATGTGTTTAAAACTGTCATCTCCCTAACTCATAAAACTTTACTGGAAGTACATTTTCAGCTCGCTCACAAAAAGCAAGGCAAGGAAGAATTAGGCTGAATGAAATGCTATATGCTGCTGAAACAGTGATGAAACACATCCAGCATTTCAAATGAATGATGAAAAAAGACATCATGCCCTTCAAAACAATTATAAACATTCAAAACTAAGAAGTTAAATTCACATAGTCGTCATCATCTGCATCACATACTTGCACAACGATTAGTTACTTGGAAAATTCTATAGCAATAAAACTGTAAATTGCTGAACAATCATCCCCTTTGATATTCCACAGGTCATCTTTGGTCAGTGGGCGAAATGGGTTTGCATTGTTGTCTCACACCCAGAGGGCTAAGGGTACGAATTCTGCCCCTGTCGAATGTGTATGGAGTTTGCTCATTTTTCTTACATCATATGAGTTTTCTCCCACTGCCCAATCACATGCATTAATGTTAACCTGCATCTCGAAATTCTTTGTAGTATTTCACTGTCCATATATGTGCCCTGCACTTTACTGGCATCCTCTCGTGAGTGTACCAATGTCTAGTCCCCTAAGCTCCCTGAAATCTAGGCTGTAGCCTATTCCTTCTGGACCTTGCTTATAAGAAGTGGTTGGAAGACCTATGGATTACCAGTGAATGCATCATTTCATTAAAAAAGCAAAGCGAGCTGGCGTAAGATGTAAAGTTGAACAGGATGTCGATTGCTTGTGGTGACTCGTGCACCATTGGGGGACGGGCTGGGAGGGGCGAAGGCGGGGCTTGGCCAGACACTGTCAACGACGGCTCGGTGACAGAGCGAAGGGGACTTAGATAAGGACATCTATGTAACTGTGCTGTGCATCGAAAACAATCTTCAACGCAGGGACGGATTACGGACCGGGCCAGCGGGGGCGCTGCCCAGGGGCCCTTGGGGTACAAGGGGCCCATGGGGCCCCTAGCCCAAAACAATTTGCAATGCTTATCAACAATGTATTTTCGTTTGTCTATTTTAGAGGGCCTACATTCTTTGATCCTCTGCCTACAAGGGCCCCTGACTCTATAGGGAGGGCGTTTGGCTGCCAAGGGCCCTTGAATTGTGGTGGTTGTGGTGCTGGTGGTGGGGGGGGGCCCTCGCGAACGTTTTGCCCTGGGGCCCACACAACCCATAATCCGTCCCTGCTTCAACGTGATTATATTTCTCCAAAGGGTTCGTCCAATCCGCAATCAATGCGATCAGGGGCGTGAACCGAGATCAAAAATTTGTAGAAATCTTTAACAGCAACTTTTTACAGTAATTCTGACATTTGTTAAGTAACTGTTTACATTGCATACTTGCTCTAGCTGCAAAATGATAGAACCCCGTGTCATTCATTCATCCATATGTCACCCGCTTATCAAGTACAGGGTCGCGGTAACTATAATTTTAAATTCTAAAATTACTCAAACTTCACACTTTTGTTTAATCTATCACATATACAGGTGCTTTAAATGGATGCATCACATAATCCTAGCCCAAATCCGTTCTTACCTGTTTAGTGAAGAGAATAGCGGTATCCCAGTATTCAGCATGTTTGTCGTTGTTTTTGTTGAACTTCTTCTGCCACGTGCAGAAATTGCGCAAAGTCAGCGCGGCATTGCCGGAAACTTTGAGTCCCTTGTCAGCTTCGGTAATCACCATAAACTTGACAACCACAATGTTGATGGAGTTGAGAATACTTGGGTGCTTGTAAAGCCTTGCGGCGACTGACATGAGGGTCAGAAGGTAATGCTTAAGGTCGTCGCCGTGGAATTTAGCCATGGATTCATCTGCAACAATAAGGGTCTCGACGTATCGAGGCACCGATGCAAACCTCTTGGACCTGCCCAAGCCTTTTAAAGAAGATTCAGTCATATTCCCTTTATTGATCCCTTTCATGTGTTTGTACCTTTCCAAAGACTGCAGAATGTCATGGTGCTGACCGGAGTCCACACCACACCTGGTAGTCACATTGGCGCTCAGGTTAGGATTCCTCCGGCGTCGCAGCACGTGCGCTCTCTCTGCGGAGCCGCTGCTTCCAGATGCCGAATCATTGCGCGCGGGACTGATGAAATATTCCCACCCTTTGTAACCAAATGCGCCTTGCAGACCGTTGCACAGGCTCAAGGCAGCATAGGAATCCTTGTCTGAGTTGACATCACCGGAGTAAAAGCAGCGACTCAGGTCTGGATTTGCTGCGGCGGTTTGCACAGAAAAGGTAGGTGCAAGAAAGTTGGAATCTGGAAATAAATTGAGTACGAAATCCTGTTTGAATGCTTGAATTCGAAAAACAGCGTGCTGCCGCTGAATGTCCTCTTCTGGGCGGACAAAATTGTGTTCCGCAGTTTGCTGGTCCAGGCGATCTGGAAAACAAAAATCACTTTCCATGGAATGGCTTATTCTGATGAAGATGAATAAGAGATTTAAAATAATCCCTATTGTCCAAATAAACATGGACATGGCTACAGTTAAGTAGATTATTTTGTGCAATAACAATAATAAATGAATGGAAGAAATGAACAATCTGAAAAAGTCTGATATCGGCTATGATAATAAATTTTATTAAAGCCCTATCAAATAATCCAAGGCACTGTCGCCTTCCAATTTCCGCTGCGCGTCCTCTCAGCACAGAATCACCAGTATTGTGCACTCACATCGTCTACCTGTCTGTAGCAATGACCTCGTCTTTCTAGCGGCTTTATGCTTTTGCGTCATGTGTAAACATCGTGGAGTTGTAATCAGAGTTTTAGGGAGGCGCTGAGAAGCTCATTGGATATGCCTCCCGGTTTAAGGTTAACACCGCAGCCACTTGGAGCTCTGCAAAAATCACTTACCAGCGCAGCGCGAGGCGGGTTTTTCCTCCTACTGGCTCTTGAGCTGGACAACGCTTTGCGCGAGTGCTGATGTAAGCCTAGTTACGCTTCCAGTGCAGCGTTAAAAACTGCAGTGTAAGTTGTCTTGTTCCGCGTAAAGGTACATCATCTTAAAACAACATTCCCTCCTCTGTATCTTGTATATTTTCCTCTATGGAAATAAAGCGTCTCTCTTTTAGTTTTTGCGTTTTGCAACAATCATACAGACAGACTACTTAAATAAGTTTAAACAGCATACAAAACCGATTGTCAGTCTGGATAATTTAAAATGGATAAATCTGCCGTCTAACCACCGAAAAATCTGCATCAATACAAAATATTTCCGCCAGGCATATCTTATTATTTTTTGTCTTCCTCAATTGGTCAGTTTTATTAGTTGTCATAAGTAAAATGCTATTGACTATAAGTACTACAACGCATCGCCGTTATCTTCGTCTTCATCAACAGGTTGTAATCAGTTTGATATTCGCCCAGCGCCTGGGTATCCCTGTCGATGTGTTTTAAATGTACTGCTTTACTAAAGAATCAAGAAATATGCAGTTTTACATTAAAGCAATAGAAGAGAAAAAAAATAGAATATTCTTAATTCTTGGCAGCCTATTGAAACATTCGGAAGACTGCATTTCCCCCCAATATGTAATTTGAGCTATTTTAATAAACATGCATAATCTATGCTGTACCTTGTTTTCTCTCTACTATAGATGCAGAAAAAAACATTTGAGCATAATAATATGGGATTGAATAAGGCACGAAATGATCGCATCAGTGGTATGAATCTACTTGTTATGAATTTAAGTTGTGTTGGCTTCACAACACGTCCTCTGTGGTTTCCATGTAAAGGTGATGGTATCTTTTGATGCCAAAAAAAGAAAACGGAACATGCAAAAAAAAAGTATTTGGTCAATGAAAACTAACAGAAAATATTTAATTGCCATTTGCTCAATTATGTTACACTGTTGTAGATATATTAACATTTATTGTAATCTATAAGACTAAGATTGTTGCTGAAATTTCACATTCGTTGAAAGACTGCGTGATTTTCATTACTAACATATCTTCTTTTTTTCCAAACATGTCTAAAACGTCAATAGGGATGTTTAATGAAATTATATGCACAAAATTATATAAGTATCGTCTTGGACCTTTATCTGGGTGTATTTACACCTGGAAAGGAGGAAACGCATATCGTTCTTTCTATGCAACTGCGACCCCTGTTGTTCATAACTAGTCACGATTACAAAAATCAACAGTTCGGACTTCTGCAAGTAAATGGGTAATATTCCATTTTTTCTTGACACTTGAGCAACGTCACAAACTATACGAGCTCCACACTATGCGGAAATTATTCGAATTGTACATGCTAATTATTTGACGTCGTATTTCCAGTGAAACAAATTCTTCTATATTGTAAGTCAACGGCTCAATATTTAAGTGATCCAATGTCGCCACCTAGCGGCAGTGAGAATGCACTGTTAGCAGTGAGATGTTTGGACAATATGCGGGATTATTTCTGGAGTATCGAAAGTTCTGATTTTATATACCCTGCATCCTGAAACATTCTGTTATTACCATAAACCCTATGTTAAACAGAGAGGAACTGCAAGGGTATATACGTTATCTGGTTATATGTTGAACTATCGGAACACGAAGTTTACAATAAATTCGAATTAAAGACACAAACATATGCTCTTTATTGAAGAACACGTTAGCCTGCCTGTAATCCATAGTACAATAATCTGTTTTAACGGAGATTTAAAATATTTTCCTCTTGGGAGATTTTTCGGTGACTATTAGGACTAATTAAATGTTCCAGCAGAGTGATGCTTATGGCTGACGCGGACAGCCTTTCTTCTTGGCGGTGTTGTGACACTTCTTGAACGTAACATCAATTGTGGTTTCCAGAACTCAGTCTCAATTCACATACTCTTTCGACCCACTCTTGTTTTGCATTTGTAAAATATGTTGGCAAGACATGTTGACACTCCTCCAAGACCTTCGGGTTTGTTTTATCTATTCGATGTCACTAACATGTTTATTAAGCATCACAGGCGAAGAGCGCGCGCGCACCGGATAACGTCAACAGAATGGCAATGCTGTCAAGTTGCGACTCTTTACGGGATGGAGTCCAGCACCTGCAATTTTTCTTTTTCGCCTTGCATACGTCGCAGCTACCGATAAAACAGTTATAAACATTGCATATTTGCGGTTCATCTGCGTTGCTTCTCTAGCTGAAGTTTAATCTCTCTCTCTCGCAGTCTCTCCCCGTTGTAAATGCAAATGGGTTTTTGCGAAAGCGTTACTGATGCGTGTACAAACTTTACTAATAGTTGTCTGGAAGTCAGACTACGGCTAAAACGGCGGAGGAGTGCCAGTCTGTTCTCATTGGATCACTTTGATCCAAAAGATTTTTTTTTTCATAAAGTGCGAGTGGGAGGAGAGAGAAGTGGCGAGGAACATCAAAAATAAACCTCTAATGTTTAAGCCAGAAGGTATAAATACCACAGCATCAAGGACCACTCACTGGCGTAGAGAAGTGGGAAGCTCAGGTTACAAATGAAATTGCATTAGCTTTAACTTAAGGCTGAGAGTAATATTTAAATCATAGACCTGGAGAGTTCATGCATCAGGTGAATTTGTAAAAAGTCGTGGTCGAAAAAACTTGAATAGTTTCATATGAAAATATAAAACTAAACAGGCGCTCAAGCAGTTGTGCGTTTAGGTTTTGTCTGCGAATAAATGTAACGTTACTACACATTTTCGGATATAGGTGTTCATTTTGTTGTGTTTTTTTTTTCATTTTAAAATTAATTATTAAAACTATAGGCCTTTTTGACATAAAGTCTACACGTTGATAGAAAAAAATGAATTCAGTTATAGCTATCATCTTTCTTGCGTTTTCTACCCGGTTTGCACTTGCCGACTTTTTCGAATCGGAGGAAGTTATACCTCTGAGAATAAATGAGAGGAATAGCGGTCGCTTTTGGACACGGAGCGAAGACCGGGTGAGTTTCAGGATTGCCGCTTTCGGTAAAGAGTTCACTCTGAATTTGACTCCGGATGAGAGTTTTTTAGCACCAGCAATTAAGATCCACCGAATTAAATCAAACTCCTTATCCAAGACGTCGGACTTGCGTACGGATCGAGGAGAAATCCAACATCCTCCTGTTCACCGCGCGTCTGACATTCTCAGATACATTAACGAGACGGATGCGGTCGGGACACGTTTGAAAGGCTGCTTCTATTCGGGGACTGTAGACTCAAAGCGGGACTCTGTAGTTGCTGTCAGTATTTGTTACGGGATCTACGGATCGTTTATAACAGATGGAGATGAATATCTGATCGAGCCCCAGACGGCCAGCGGGGGAGCCGAATCGTCCCAGATGCAGCCGCATGTTGTTCAAAAACGGGTTGTCGTCGGCGCACGGACGGTACGAGAAAGACCCACCGGCCGAAAGGAAGACGTGCAAATGGGACAGGGAGTCCCGATTTTATCTGGGGAGACGAACGCATCTCGGATGCCAAGAGAGAAGCGCTTCGTGTCCGCGGAGAGGTACATAGAAACTTTGCTGGTGGCAGATTCAACCATGACACGTTTCTACGGGGACGAACTAAAGGTAAGTGTCTTTTTATAATATCAAACTCATTTCTATAGGCTACTGTTAAACACATTTATGTCATTTCCAGTAAGCTGATATTTGTTTTACATTAATGTCGCGCTGAAATCATCCACAATTTATCACAATCAAAACATTTTAATATGAGCAATTTATACGTCCGATTGGGTAACATCTGAATGAGCTTGACAAAAAAATGAAGCCGTTTTTGTTCCAGTAGCTTGTAATACAAATATATTTTAGGAGCGACATAAGGCAGTCTCTATTCCGGTATTTAATGCGTGGCCGTTAAATGGCCGTTTTCTGCGCCAAACCGTTTGCCCAGCAGTAATTTTATACGTATCCACGTCAGAAATTTCTCAGGAAAGTTGGGCATATTTTTCGGCATACTTTTAAGAGCGCTGGTTCTCTTCCCAGAACCCTTAAGCGGACGGATGCAGCTATTCTTTTACGATAGTCCACTCTGCGTGGAATGAGCGATCGTTTCCATCAGCTAACAAATATTCACTTTCTGTTTCATTAATTATTTCCGTTAAATCGGGGCTGACACCGGCAGTGTACGCAAAAAAATATCGCGTGTCGCGTGTCGTGGCTGACTGGTGTTGCTTGATTAGGAAACACATTACCAGTATTATCATGGGTAACTAGATTTGAAGAGTTTGAAGGTTTTAATGGTAGTTATTCGGAAAAAGTTGGCAGCAAGTCATTGACATTGTATCGACTGATTAGTGCAATCCGGCGTCTGTAATGTCCTGCAGTAACACACTGGATTTTAGTGTAGAAGAGGGAATGACCTGGGAAATATAAGCACTTTACCATGAAAGCCCTCCAAAAACGATGAACAGTATTATTCACCAAACTAAATGTATGAAACAATTAAAAGCGGTAGTCCTTTCTTTGGCATCAAAGCTGACAAACAGGACATTTCGAGCAGCTTAAGAATCTTCTGCTGTGAATTTTCGTGGACCGCTTAGAGCTAATGGATTTCACTGGAAGGTCATGAGGACAAGTTCTGAGATGCTTATGAAATAGATCTCATTAGGAGATTTCAAACTGTAGCATCTTTGAATCTGCCAGGAGAACTGAAGATGAAGAATTTATCTGGGAGAACTGAAGGCAAACTGTCTAGTCTGCTCCTGTAGCTCAACCACTAGGGCATTTTGCTCTCAGTGTGAAGGTCATGGGTTCTAATCCCAGACAATGACCATCAATTGTAACCCTTCCCAAAATTCTAAGTGAAGTTACATAGATGCATCCAATAAAAAATGTGTCTTGGGTCTCTTGCAGAGGGACTTTCTCAAGACTTCAAGGCATCTAGAGAGGGGATCTTTGTTTCACATTTTGTCATAAGGAATATTGTCATTACTACACATCTCCCCGCCAGAGGGACAATATATGTTGTAGTAGTATTCAGACATTTTCCCATGAAAAATAGCGGATTAAGGGCTTCCAGTGGAGGATTTTACAGTCCCTAAGCAAGATGGCCACAAGCTAGAAGGTCTGTCACCCACCTAACGAAAAAGAACCATCTGTTTCGACTAAATTGCCCCATGTTGTATGAATTTGGCTAAGAACAGCCAAGACGTGCCATAGAGTACTCAACATCTCCACAGTGAAGAAATTAACACGTCGTTAAAGTCGGCTAGTTTCGGTCGGAAAGAATGTGGGATTAATTGGACTGGAAATGAATCTGCATAAATGTAAACTCTGGGAGGAACTGGGCCTCGACCAGGCAATACTCAGTTTTTGGTGGGGTACTGCTTTTCTACCCCCGAGTGTAGTAAATACACTATTCTCTAAATGTGTCACGTTGCCGAGCGTGTGTGTGCCTGTCTGCTCCTGTACATAACGGTGCGGCGTGTTTGCTCAAGGAGGCGCTAACCGAATCGCAAACCGCAGACATACAATCCATCTCCCGACACGAGCATGCAAACCGCAGCTTCTGAAAGCACTCCTCCGTGCCCAGACTGAAACCCTAAACCCGCGCTACAGCTCAACAGATTATTAAGCAGGAGAGCGATTCTTGAACCGTCCAACCCATATCGGTTACAGTCAGCTGAAGAGCTTAATACCACTTCTAACAAAACGGACTTGAAAATCCATGTTTATAATTTAGTTAAATAATAACTGCTAAAAAGTTGAGCAAGCTTTGCTTGCTTGGGTTTCTCGTACTTTCCGTCCAAAGGCATAGGCGGTTTAGAGATTTTCCACATAATTTAGGTTATTTGTTCATTAGACCAGGCCTGGGCAATTATTTTCCGTTGAGGGCCAAATCTAAAATTCACCAAGTCAGTCAGCGGCATTTGTTAATGCTTATTTTCATGTTCCATGAAAGTTACAATAATAGACTTATAAAATTTTAAGATTATTTATCATTGACTCAAAGAAATATTCATAAGTAAAATTCTGCCCATCTTCATATACTGGAGCATTAAACCTTAGAACCATAACATTTTAATAATCATGCAGGCCAGTAAAAAGAGCTCTGCAGACTGGATATGGTTCACAGACTGACTGTTGCCTAGATCTGATCTAGACATCCCATAATTGCAAGGGGCACATAATAATGAGCACTATTGTACTCACCTCAGTAGTGTAAGTATAGTACAAGAAGTGAAGAAGGTTCTGAGCTGGTTCTCCTACCATGTGACCCACGGCTTGTACCACCTTTCCACTCCACGCACAGCACTACCTCCTGACCCTGGTCAGCATGGCGGCCCAGGTCTACAAGCACCCCAGCCTTAAGAACTCGGTCAGCCTGGTGGTGGTGAAGATGCTGGTGGTGGAGGACCAGGAGGCAGGGCCCAGCGTGTCGGCCAACGGCGACCTGACCCTCCGCAACTTCTGTGCCTGGCAGCAGCTGTTTAACCCCAGGAGTCAGCGGCACCCAGAGCACTATGACACGGCACTCCTGTTCACCCGGCAGGTGAGAGGTTACGAGGAACACGTCCCACAGAAGTGGGGTTCTAGGTCCACGGAGCTCTGTACCCCAATAATCATGTGCTGGGCCATCTGACTATTCTGGCCCCCCCTGACAAAATGTCACCTCGGGCCCCGTGAACAGTAGGGGAGTCTGTCACAGTAGAATTTACTGGACAGATGTACAATGTTTCTTGAGCATATACGTTAGTGTTTTTCATATTCAGGGGCTCCCGTAAAGTGTCGGGCTCACTGAATCTGCCAGGGTATCCTTGCCCCTCTGACGGTCTTGCTATGGTGACACATGAAATATGAACTTTGTACCCAGTCTGAGAAGTATGGTCATTACTAGATCTGTAGTACATTAGAAACACAAGAGGAAATTTTCTAAACTCAGTTTGTAAGTACGTACCATTTCTGTCAGGTTTTGGCAAATCTAAGGAAAGTTCTTCGTTGGATTACATGAGGAATAAGTGAGTTTTTGTTCAGAGTACTGTAACATATCATGAGGAAGCTTGATTTTAGGTCACTGGTGGTCTAATCTCAAAAACAACAAAAAAACAGACTGAGCCAGTTTTAGAAATTTGCTCTTCTGTCCAGATACTGTGGCTGGGAAATACCACCCACTCATTGGGAGTAGCGCCGAGGATCCCATCTGTGGATCAGTTAGTAGACAGGAAACGTCCGTTTTGCACACAAATGGCTGACGGAGGGTCTGAGCAGCACGTGTCCCGGCGTAGCGGGACCCGCTCCAGGTTCCGATCTGCTACGCTCGTCCCGAGTACAGACGGGTTTGCAGTTAAGTGCTAAACCACGTCTCTAGTTTGTCTGGTTTCTGTGGAAAGCAGAGGGGTCGAGGGGGCAGACCTGGGGCCCCTGTGCTCAGAACATGAGCCAGAGGCTCCCCCCTTGAACCCAAACAGAGCTCTGGCCCTGGTTCATCGGCTCTGTTTTTACGATGGATAGACTAACGTGTGCTCGGCCAACCGGAGGCAGTGGAAATGCGCGGAGCAGAAACAGCGTCACCACGTAGCATCTGCTGTGTCTCTCCTCGTCTGCAGGACATCTGCGGGCATCACAGCTGCAGCACCCTGGGGGTGGCCGACGTGGGCACCATGTGTGACCCGAAAAGAAGCTGCTTTGTCGTCGAGGACAACGGCCTGCAGACCGCCTTCACTGTAGCCCACGAATTAGGTGTCCGCATCGTTCGCCGGATTAAATAACACCTACTGCCTATGTTTATCACTGTGGGGGGGGGGGAGGGAAGTGAGAAGTTAAGTGCTAATGGTGTTGGGGTGGCATCTGTCTCGTCAGGTCACGTGCTCAGTATGCCACATGACGACTCTAGGAACTGCGAGAGAAAGTTCGGGCACCTCGGCGGACACCACGTGATGGCCCCCATATTTGAGGACCTCAGCAAAGCCCTGCCCTGGTCGCCCTGCAGCGCCTACCATGTCACAGAGTTCTTTGACGCAGGCCATGGTAAGCATGCTGCCAGCCTTACTTACGCAAGGGCTCATATTTTAAATAATCCTGCAGGAGTTGTGCTTGTGTTACAGATGTTATAAGCTCTACATCATCACAGAGCTCTGCATTTCGGTTTTATGCAATTACATAAATGCAATTATGCAATTGTGGGGTCAGACGGTCCCCATAGCAACTAGGGCTTAAGACCCTCGCTCAGGAGCCCAATTGTGAAATCACCTCTGCTGACCCTGGGATTTGAACCAGCGCCCTTCCAGTCCTTCCAATCACAGGCACAGCATCCTAACCCACTTGAGGTTCAAAATCAAACCAAACCGTTTGACAGCTACAATTTCATTGACCCTTTTTTGACTTTTAGCCTTAAAAGTCTATTACTAGCCTTAAAGAGTTATGATGGACTGTTATGTCACTCTTCAGGGGAGGTAAAATCTCTGTGTTGACCTAGTTTTTCAGGGGCATTTTCCTTCACAACCCCCCCCCCTCAAAAAAAACATAAATTATGGTTTCTAAAAACCCCCCACTGTGCTGTCCTACAGAGAGCATCATGACAACAGTAATATATTTTGTCTGTGCTGGTCTTCCAGAAGGCGTAAATGCTTTTGTACTTAACACATGGGAATGCCATTCAGCGGACTGGGGCGACTAGAAAGGATACTGGCTCTAGTGGGGTGGGCGTGTTGGGTGAGGTGGGGGGGGG
>JAODJX010000040.1:17447974-17468596 GCA_026776945.1 Isichthys henryi
CCAGGAATGCAGGAAGGGATGGATGTGTCACAGACCTGCCTGAGCCCCAAGGTGCCAAGCAGAGCCCAACCCAGGTTTTCCCAGGACTGCTGACATGACTTCAGGCAGTGAGACTTTGTCTGAAGGTTTAAAAGTTGGATCTGTCCTGGAGCCTCTCTTGGGAATCTGCCATCCTCCTAGATATATGTGATTTAAGAACGATAACAAGGCCCATTTACAGAAATAACTTCATCAGTCACACATCACTCCACATTCCCTGTACGTTCTTAACGTTGTACTTTCTGCTTATTGAATAGTCTTTTTATGTTCTTGCTCTGTTGGAAGATGCTGTGTTGCTCTTTCTCTGTCGCATCTTCCGTTTGTACTTGGCCATTCATATGAAGCTCAGCCTAGCTGCACTCATGCCTTGGGCACTTCTTGACAGCCATATGTTTCTAAGATGCTATGTCATTCATGCTGCTTTGGACAAAAGCATCTGCTAAATAAAAAATAAATGTAAATGTAATAACAATGGCTATTAATGATGAATAAGAGCATCAACTGCTGGTCACTGCAAGTTAATGCTAAGATTAAAGCTAAGACTATTGCTAATACTGACACTAATGCTCAGACTAATGCTAATGCTATAATTAAAGCTAAGACTATTGCTAATATTGACACTAATGCTAAGACTAACGCTAATGCTAAGACTAAAGCTAAGACTACTGCTAATATTGACACTAATGCTAATGCTAAGACTAACGTTAATGCTAAGACTAAAGCTAAGACTATTGCTAATATTGACGCTAATGCTAAGACTAACGTTAATGCTAAGACTAAAGCTAAGACTATTGCTAATATTGACACTAATGCTAATGCTAAGACTAACGTTAATGCTAAGACTAAAGCTAAGACTATTACTAATATTAACACTAATGCTAATGCTAAGACTAACGCTAGAGTTAAATGCAGCATTCAGGCTACAGCCCATGTTTCTCTCTGCTCCAGCTCCACCCTCTGATCACCATAGACGGAAACTGGGGGTCCTGGGGCCCATGGGGTCCCTGTTCCAGGACCTGCGGTGGGGGCGTGGAGTTTTCTCACCGGGAGTGTACTGACCCAGAGCCCCGGAACGGAGGCAGGTACTGCGTGGGACAGCGAGTCAAGTACCAGTCCTGCAACACTCAAGCCTGCCTGGATAACAGTGGTAAGTCTGCTCTCTTCCACAGAGTCCTGGAGGGCTGCTTCCTGCCACGTGACCCTTTGACTCAAGATCACAACACGTGGCTGTCTAACATAATGATCCCAGCATCTCATTAATTTGCTGTGAAGTCGTTTTGAAATACAAGCAGTATTATTAGGAATAATGTTATGAGGTATCATCAAAGCTTTTGGGACAAACCAGGTAAGAGGTATCTTGACAGCTGTGTGTTGAATAGAATAGAATAGAATAGAATAGAATAGAATAGAATAGAATAGAATAGAATAGAATATCTTTATTGTCATTGTACATGTACAACAAAATTATGTTTGCTCTTCCACCAATGTTTACATATAATAAATAAAAGGAAAAATAAAATGAAAAATCATAATAAAATATGCAGTTAATAGTTAGCCTTTGTCAGTCATTGGGCTTGCAGAGATGATAGTGCAAAATTAAATTAAAAATTGCAAAATTAAATGGCTTTATGCCACTTACCTCTGGGGTCCTGTTTACGCAGAGGCAAACTGGACCTTTAGGCAAGGCCAAGGCTGGTTTTTATTAACCTCCAATGGGCATGAGAACCGACTGCCGGGCAGAGCGGATAGGCTGACCAGCAAGGGCCTCAGCCCATGTGCAGACTTGGCTAATCGCCCACCCCCCTGACCTGTTGTTTTTAGGTAAGAGCTTCAGGGAGGAGCAGTGTGAGAGGTACAACAGCCTCGGCCAGACAGAAGGAAGCGGGAACACGAAGCGCTGGATCCCGAAGTACGCCGGCATCTCCCCCCGGGACAGGTGCAGGCTGGTCTGCAGGGCCAGGGGCAGCAGCGAGTTCCGGGTGTTCGAGGCCAAGGTCTGGCCCCTCTCCGATCAGCACAGATCAGACTGCAAACATACGCCAGATAATCACATCAGATCTTCCTTATTAATTATGGAACACAGTGTAGCACTGCAGTGGCTCAGTGGTTAACAGCAGATTCAGTTCCCACCTCTAGCCATGGATCGGGGGGGGGGGGCACAACCAAGTGAATTTTGGAGCATCACTAAGAATGTAGTGATTAACAACAAACTTTATGAATAAAAACCTGAATTACATCCAAGTTTATAAAAACAAAAGGGCACACTCCATGAGCCCTCGCCATGTTTCCCCTGTGGTCACATGACCTCCCTTCCCAACATTGTTACCCCAGAGTGATTTACAGATACATACATAAACACACACAGCGCATTGTGTAAGCAGACATACCAGAAAGTAGAAGCAGAGGAGAAGCTGCTTAGGTTGAACTAGCAGGAAAAAAAAAAACTGTCCCATGTTTTGTGAAGACCCTCCCCTGTTAACCCAGTTGTGTGTTGCATAGTGGAGCTGGGGGAGCATTCTTTTATGCCTCTATATATCTGTATATAGATGGTGGTCTGACAATGGAGTCAACTTGACTTTGTGATAAATCTTAGGCGACATTTATGTGACATCAGCTACTGCATGCTTTGGATGATGCCCAGGTCGTCGATGGCACCACATGTGGTCTGGACACCACGTCCATCTGCGTCCAAGGCCAGTGCGTCAAAGCGGGATGTGACCTGGTGATTGGCTCCAATGAGAAGCTGGACAAGTGCGGCGTGTGTGGGGGCGACGGGTCCAGTTGCAGGAAGGTCACCGGCTCCATGAACCGGGCCGTGTGAGTCTCTGCTGTTATCGGCGTCAGTCTCACAAAACATCTGGTTGCTTGGGGCCTTCATGAGTTACATCATTTCATTTCCTGTTGCACGTTAATGGCTTATAACTGCTGTTTGCCTCGTCGCAGATACGGCTACAATGATATCGTGACCATCCCAGCTGGCGCCACCAACATCGACGTCAAGCAGCGCAGTCAGCGGGGGATCGAGCATGACGGCAACTACCTGGCCGTCATGGCGGAAGATGGAGCCTACATCCTGAATGGGAACTTCTCCGTGTCCACGGTGGAGCAAGACGTTCCAGTGAGGGGGGCTTTCCTACGGTACAGCGGGTCCTCCACCACGCTGGAGCGTATCCAGAGTTTCCACCAGCTTCGGGAAGGTATCACCGTCCAGCTGCTGTCCACAGCCGGCGAGGCATCTCCACCCAGGGTCAAGTACAGCTTCTTCCTCCCCAAGGGCGTCTCCTTCAGCAAGGCCAGCGAAAAGAGGGCGTCGCCACACACCATCCAGCCAATCGGCAGGTCTGAGTGGATCATGGGGGAGTGGTCTGAGTGTTCTAAGACCTGTGGGTCAGGGTGGTCCCGGCGAGACGTGGAGTGTAGGGATGAGAGAGACCACCCCACCTTCCTCTGTGACGAGGGCCTGCGGCCCGCCGATATCCAGCCCTGTGGCGACTTGCCCTGCCCCGTGTGGCAGATGGGACCTTGGTCCTCCTGCTCACGTAACTGCGGTCATGGTGAGCGCCGGCGTGCCGTATTCTGCACAGACTACACCGGGAAGACCGTGGAGCCCGAGAGGTGTGACCTGGCCAAGAAGCCAACACCAGTCTCCGTGGAGTGTGCTCACCAGGAGTGCTGAACATCCGACCCCACAGCCAAGCAACGGGAGAACGGAGCACATGGGAAAAGTAAACTAACCATCCCAAAATGGGCCTGCTATTGTTAGCCTGATCGGAGCTCATGGAAGTTTTACTTTCACAAAAATGTGATGAGGGTAGAGTGGAAAATGATTGGTTCAGAGAGATAGCCAATCATATTGTAGAGGAGGTGGGACCAAGACATCTGATTGGTTGATTCCACCTCCTGTAGCTGCTTGGACCCACCTCCTCTACAATCTGATTGTTTCAGAACCAATCATTTTTTATTCAGCCCTCAGAACATTTTTTATAAGTAAAAGTCCCATGACCCTGATCAGAGGATTGACGTTTACAAGTGCTGTGGCTGGTGATTCTTGCTAATATTTTTAACCACTATCAACAGTTCTGCCCGTTTGAGATCTACCTCAAAGGATGTAAAATTGCTGAGTAACATTAGATGAGAATATTTCAATTAGTTTGTTTTTTGTATTGTAAAGGGAAGCTACTGAGACACAATTGTACCATACCTCCACCACCACCACCCCCACCCCCGAACATAAATTTCAAATTCAACCACAGAAAACTGGAACAATTTAGAGCCTTAATAAATCGAGAAACATCTAGTTTTATTTAACACTTGAAACAAAAACACGAGAATAACAAATTTAAGAAAAGCCACTTACTTAATGTATTACAAAACAAACTTTGGTTTCATAGCTGTATATATGTAACATATATTACTATAACAGAACAAAACATTTTCTGTACTCGTGGGGGATTTAAACAAAACATAATGTAATTTAGTTCTGGTAAAATTATAAACCACAGAAAAAAAGCAACACAGTATCTTATTCAATACATCTGTACAAAAGTAATTAAAGTCACAAAGCGAATACAGAACCTTAATAGTTTTTTCAGGGAATCAGTGAACACTAACTGATAGTTACATCAGCCACAAATGACTTCCCAATTATACAGCTAACTGAGGGCAGAAGAAGCGCATATGCATTTGAGGAGAATAAATGACAGAATTCTCCGGACAGGGCTCAGGAGGGATTCAATCAAATTACCCCAAATAAGCAGTTTAACTAACAAACCGTAGTATGCTGTGCCTGTTACAATGTCACTCCTCCCCCAAACGTTTCCTAAAACAAACAGCTATATACAATCATGTATTTAGGCAACGAGAAGTTACACTTGTTTAACTAAACCATCAGACTGTAGAAATGTTCCCTGCAAAGCATTCTTAGAGCTCTGTGTTGGCAGAGTAATCGTGGGCCAACCGACGGAGTGTGAGAATGGTATAATCCCGACGTGATCTTATGCACAGAGGTCGCGTAAAATTAGACATGCTTCAATCCAGAGTACGTGCCATGTGAAACTGAATATAGTTCAGCCTGTAACCAGCTCCTTTTGGTTTTTCGTCAGGGGATCTGATCTGCTGCATCCATATAAAATTAGAATACACGTACCTTTCTTTACTATTAAGGTCAAATCTAACCATTGAGTGGAGAGAAGTTACGAACTGATCGAAAGTGCAACGTTGAGGCATCATGTTCACACCCACGGGCATGTTGGTGACGGCATCTAAAATGTTTGTTTGCTTTTTTGCTGCATGTGGAAACATTTTCCAGATTATTCACTCACGTTGAATTTTAGGTTAGTATTGATTTGTAATTTATTTTTAGACATTTTGAAACTGTTTGTGCTGTAGCATTCCAGTAACTGTACATTAGGGATGTAATGGAGAAAATATCAGCATGATATTCCTTCAGTGAAGGCTTGTACTATGTAATATTAAAGCTTCCTTTTAAAGCTATTTATTTTTGTATAGTTTCTACATTTTTAAGTGTAATTTTTTTTCTAGATGCTGCTGTCTGTCAGAATTATAAGTGATAATCGAGGTGTACAAATAAAATAAACAAGTTAAGAAAATGTTCATGTGGTGATAGAAACGTTATTTTCTTTTTATTTACTGGTACCTGGGGCTTAAATCACGAAGATGGATTTTGGGATTAGCAAAATAACTTGTCGGACTGAAGGTAGTCTTGGATAAATCTCAGTGGACGAAGATAAAGTCAGTTTAAACTGGAATAGCTTAAATCCGACACGTTATCTAGCTAATTAACAAATTTTGCATGTTGTCGCTGTGTCGCCCGAGTTTCTTCTGGATACTCGTGTTTTCTGTGTGAGTGCCAGTAAATGTACCCTGCGATGGGCTGACACCCCTGACTTGTGCCCTGAGCTGCCTGGCATAAGGCTCCTCGCGTACTTGACAAGGATAAGAATGAGATAAGATGCACGGATGGATGAATGTTTTTTGTTACACCACAAAATTGTACTATATAAGCAGTTGGATTTACGTTATTTGTGCCAAACTGCGTAAATCGGATTGCATTAAGTGTAAAAAAAATACATTTTTAACAAAAGACAAACACCGCTAAAATGTTTGAACGCAAAAACCATTGAGTAAAAACAAATATCTATTGTTCCAATGTGTAGCGGTATTTTACGATCATGCTCCTAATCTGTCCAGTACATGTACAAAGTAACTTAAAGTAGCCTATCAGTTAGGTGCAAAAAAACCAAAGACAAAATGTGGTTGTTCATTTGCATGACACTCACTACTTCAGAGCAAGGCAGTATGCACCTTAAAAGAGTGTCTATGTAAACTAACAGAACCGCTGATTTGTAAAGAGCGGGCGCCCGTTGTGCTCGCGTTATTGTTAATGTCACTGTGTGGCACGACGCGGCACTATGACTGTAGAGCTGCAGGTATAATTAGAGATTCACCATATTCACAGTTACTTTCCGGACTGGTTGCCTGCGGTGCGCGTTGGTACTGGACTGTGCGGCGCATTGCATTGTGGGACAAAAATAAAGTGCAAAAAAATACCCGTAGAAGGGACAAAGAAGAAAGACGAGACGGGAAAGGGTGGAAATAAACTTTTCTTCCCCCTTTCTGCCAACAGTCGGCCGCCCATTCGTGCATATTTACGTGGGAGCTGTAGCAGCGAAGGTGCCGCGACTGGAAATGGGAGTTTGATCGGCGGGGGAGAAAGCAGCGCGGAGCCTGCGTGCTAACGTTAGCGCTACGCCCGCCTTCACAGCCGAGTCGGCAGACCCCCTCCCCGGGCGCTCGGTCCAGCTGCAGGCCGGATCTCATTTCTTCTTTTCTCTCTCTCTTTTTTTTTTTATTGGAGGTAAATATCGCGAAGCTTCGTATCCGTTTAACGGCGGACGTTTCGGCACCGACCGCTGTCTTTTATCTGTCATTTTCGTAGCCGCCTCGCGACATCACTAGGTGTCTGTCAGAGGCTAAGGTAGCTAGCGGAGTGTCGGCGGGGAGAGACCGCCGAGGGGGGTGGGGGGACGCGCGGCCAGCTGACCGGGCTCGGCAGACTGGGCGACGGCTTTCCGAAGTCGCTATCGGCGTTTTGCTTGGCGTGAGCTTAAGACTCCCGGCCGGATGTAAACATTCCGTTGGTGACGGCTAAGTGGCTAAGCGCGTCGCGGTCTGTGCTGATTAGCCGAGTGCTAAGCGGTCTATGTAACGTCTGAGATTCAGCTGCCTTCCCGCTTTACGGGAGAAAGCAGAGTCCCAGAAGTGCCTTTGTCAGTAATTGCTGCGTGTCTTTTTTGTTTGTTTGTTTGTTTTCCGCTTATTAAAAATGCCCCGTGCGGCCGTAGCTGCTTGTTAAAGGCACTGTAAACAAAGTGAAAGGGGGCTGTGCTGAAAACCCCGCCCCCCGAAGCTGCCTCGGAGGAGAGCGCCTCGGTCTCCATGCTGCCCGGAGTCGGGCCGCTTACGGTCAACGTTTTCGGTCACGGCTGCCTCGTTTCCGGTTAAAGTGGGTCTTGGTTTCCATTTAAACTTAAACTTCCATTATAGTTAACGTGAACTGTGCTGATTCCAGGCAGGGCTGCCACGTTTACGGTCACAGTGAACCGTTCGATTTATAGTCAAAGGCGGCCCGTTTACAGTCAATGCTGTCACGTCTGTGTTTAACCTGGGTCGTATGGTTTTCAGTCATAGCTGGGCCGTTTATATTCTGTGCTGTCATGTCTGTGTCTAAAATGAATTGTATGGTTTTTAGTCACCGCTAGTCCGTTTACAGTTAGGGTTGTCATGTGTATGGTTAACCTGGACCATGCTGATTCCAGCCAGATCTGGGCCATTTATGGTTAACGTGAACCATGCTGTTGTCAGTCAGCGTTGGAATGTTTATCATTAACAAGGACTGTGCCTTTCCAATTTAGCGCCAGGCGATTACCGTCTCCCACTCCATTTCCATTTAACCCTGGCCCGTTGACAGTTAATGTGCAATGCTCCCGCCCTCTTAAGGTGAGCTGTTCTGTCCAGTGTTGGTTCATTCCTTTTAACGGCGATCTTTTCCATCAGAGCTCCTCTGTTTACTCTCAGCCGTTCCTTTTCCATTTGACATCATCCATTCCATCCAGTGGGAGCCTGTTCCATTCAGTAATAGACTTCTCTGTTCAGTATTGGCATGTTCCTCGCAGCCTGGATTGTACCATTGCCATTTCCATCCCGTTTCCATTTTACATGGCCTGTTCCATTCAGCATGGACCGTTCCATCTTTGTTTCATTCGGACTTTTCCATCTTAACCAGGACTGTTCTGTTTATCTTAACATTCACCATTTCCCCTCAGAGAGGGCAGAGCCGTACACTTTGCCTGACTGGACGTAACTGGCTGGCATTATACTAGTGGCGTTTAATGGCACAGTTTCCACAGGAATTCCCCAAATAGCTGTTTTGTCTGCTACCTAAGAGAGAGATCTGTAAACTAATGCCAGCGATGTCGGGGTCTTAAGTTAGGAATGGGGTCATTATCATTATTATTATTGAGTAGCAAGCTGTAGCAGGTAGACATGGCTTTTTATTCGTTGGTGATGTACCTTTCTATTTCTACCTAATTCAAGGTGTGTAGTATGTTATTTTTGGTTATATAGGTATATTCTCACATATAGCTTCTCCAGTGTAATTAAAAAATAGGATTTTCAACTTGCCATACAGGATTGTTAACTTTCTCAGTGGATTGCTAAAATTACCAATCCGTGGCAGGTAGTGGGGGGGGGTGTATAATTTTAACTCTAACCCCCTGTGTATTGCTGCTAGCGTATCAAGGAATGCAGCCAGAAAATTGCTATTTTATTTTGTGTGCCTTTTTTTTCCACTTAGGCCCAGGGGAACTATTCTTAATCTGGTAATATACTGAACCAGTCTAGCCTACAGAACAGAGGAGAGGGAGAAAAGCCAACACAGTAGCGTTTTTATAAATGACACCCTGAAACAAAGATGGGAGAAATTACCCAGCGGGACGGTAAAAAGCAACGACGGCAGCTTAGGCTCAGCCAGCTCCGGTCGCAGAGCTTCTCTCGGCAACCCGGGGTCTTCATCCACGATCAGAGGCCGAGCGAGAGGGGTCTTTGCCAAGTTGTCACTTGTTTTTCTTTGGGAATAAGCTCCGTGTCTAGGCAGCCGCCAGACATAGCCCCCATCCTTTTGTGGGCAAGGGGGCTGGTTTCAGTCGGGAAGGAATTTTTTCCCGTCATAGACATGCGCTGCTGATTCAGTGATCAGCTCTGTGACTTTAGGCACCCGGAGAAACAGGAGTGTAAGTGGATTGGGAGGGCGGTCATCTGTATCTGTCGCCGATTTTAGACTCCCTCCCCCGAGAATCAAACCAGATGATGCAGATCTCAATTTCATTATTTCACCATAAAAGGCATGGTTTCACTATTTTGTTATTTGTCCATAAAAGTTATGGTTTTACTGTTTTTGTCCTGAAGTCGTCCCATTGTTATTAATGACGCTTTGGTGTGATGCAAAGTTATTTTACAGATTCTGGAGCTAGTAGTGGGCAGAGCAGACAACAGGTGTTTGTTGTGTTTTCTTACAGCAGATTCTGTCTAAGTGGGGATCTCCAGTTTTTTTCTCCAGTGAACTAAAGGCCATTTTTCTTTATTATTTAGGTAAATTTGGTTGTCTCATATTCTGGCATCAGACCATCTGTTGTGTGGTTGGGTATCCGGTATTATTTTTGAAGATGGTGACCACAGGTGATAGATAACTTTTTGATATTGTACTGTTCATTTTGATTGCAACCAGAACAGTCAGACTTAAAGTCTTATATGTAATTGTGTTTTTTTTTATAACACAACAGGTATATTTTAAATGTTTTCCTATTTATATGGTTTGTTTTAACAGACATACTGATATCAGAAATGGATGTTACTTGAGTGATGATGTTGCAACTATGGCTGTATTTGTAGGTATGGCTGCCTTGTCACAAATAAGTAGCACCCTGATTTCCTCCTGGAAATGTTGGACATGTGTAAGGTGGTCCAGTTAGAATCCAAGGCTGCATTCCTATTGGTGTTCTCTTTGGGTGGGAGGGACCTGTTCTGGCTGCATTATTTACCTGCCAGAGAGTAAGAGCCAAAATCAGCTTGATATTTCACTGAAGGAAATTTTATGTATTTTATTCTGTTTCTTTGTGGTTGATCTTCCTCGAGAGTGGCCCTGGAGGGAGAGTGATCTATGGGAGGCAAAGTACCTTTAAGAGGAAGTGACATATTTGGTGAGGCAGCCATAGTTGGGGCTTTGAAGACCCCGATCTTGTTTGGCTGCCACATAATGATTATCTCTGGCTGTCACTGTTCATTCCTCACTGGCTAGTTTATAACTGGTATTTCACTGCTTAGCCAATACCAGGGCAACCCGCTATTTTGCCTGTCTATTTCACTGGTGTTTTAATGAGGCGGTTCAGGTTAAGTAGCTTCTAGAAGGCTCCAGTATAGCATGGCAAGTCTGCGCTCATTATTGCTGTGCTGCCTGCTACTACTTTCATGAAACTTCACTTGTCTCTATTATCTGCTCTGCTGAGCCCCCATTGTTAGTCTTGCGTAAACAGACCACTAAACGTCTGTCTGCGGTGTGTGAGAGCAGAGCCCAATATGGACATTTTCTCGCACACTGGCAAAGATTAACAGAAATGGCTTCCACTCTGCCACTGATAAAACAACAGAAGTATGCAGTGGAGGGTCTCTAAAAAGTGTTTACTGATTGCTGTTTATGGTTACGATCTTCCGCAATTGGATGTACACTCACTGGCTACTTTACTAGGTACACCTGTTGAATTGCTCCCTAAACCAGATGTCTAATCAGGCAATCATATGTCAGTGGCACAATGTATAAAATCAGACAAAATGCAGGCACAAATTAAGAGCTTCAGATAATTTTCACATCAAACACCAGAATTGGGAAGAAAGGTGATCGAATGTGGCATAGTTGTTGATGCCAGATATGCTGGTATGAGGGTTTCAGAAACTGTTGAACTACTGGGATTTTCACGCACAACCATCTCTAGGATTGTACAGAGAATTGGCCAAAAAAGAAAAAAATGTCCAGTGATTGGTGGTTCTCTAAGTGTAAATGCCTTGTTGGTGGAGGAGGTCAGAGAAGAATGGCCAGGCTAGTTAAAGCTGACAGAAAGGTAAGAGTAACTTCAGTAATCACTCGATACAACCAAGTCATGCAGAAGAGCATCTCTGAATGCACAACACGTCAAACCTTGAAACAGATGGGCTACTGCAGCAGAAGACCACACTGTGTGCCACTCTTGTCAGCTCAGAACAGGAAACTGCAGCTACAGTGGGTACAGGCTCACCAAAATTGGACAATGGAAGACTGGAAAAATGTTGCCTGGTCAGATGAATCTCGATTTTTGCCACGCCATTAAGATGGTAGGGTCTGAATTGGGAGTGAACAACATGAAAGCATGAATCCACCCAGCCTTTCATCAATAATTCAGCCTCCTGGTGGTTGTGTGGTGTGGGGGATGTTTTCTAGCCCCACCGTGGGTCCCTTAGTACCAACTGAGCATCGTTTAAATGTCACAGCCTACCTAAGTATTGTTGCTAACTATGTCCGTCCCTTTGTGGCAACAGTGCATCCAGCTTTTAATGGCTACTTCCAGCTGGATAACACACTCTCAGACTGGTTTCTAGAAGATGACAATGAGTTCACCGTACTGGAATGGCCTCCGCAGTCACCAGATCTCAATCCAATAGAGCGCCTATGAGATGTGGAATGGGAGATTCGCATCGTGAAGGTCCAGCCGACAAATCTGCAGCTGCTGTGTTATGCTATCATGCCAACATGGACCACAGTCTCTGAGGAATGTTTGAAGCAGCTTCCTGGATCTATGGCATGTAGAATTAAGGCAGTTCTGAAGGAAAAGGTGGGGCCCAGTGCCGTACTAGCAAAGAGTACCTAATAAAGTGACCAGTGAGTGTATGAATCCCTTATAATAAACAATGACTTCTCAGATGTTGCTGTTTGACCCTGACCTATCTTTGCCATTGCTTGCAATTTGTTAATCTAATCCAGTGAATCTGTCTTAGCCCGCTGGGCCATCACACCAAATGTCTATGACTAGCTTTCGTTTGAAGATTGCTGAAGATGAAATGTAAAGGAACCTGCCTGTTTCCACAGTAAAATTTTAGGTTTCAGGAAAAGCGGCCACAGCTCCTCCCCACACGCATCAGGAAGTTCTGGAGAAGTTCGGCACCACACTCAGAGCAGGCTGTCTCTGTGACTATCTTGTGGAGCATGTTCCTTACAGTAGTGCTGATGCTTCGATGAACTGATCTTGCGAGAACTTGCCGTGGTTTCCGGGTTTGACAGAAGACTCGGCACACCTACCTAACTGATTTGACCATTCTTTTCTGGTCCGACTGGGCTTCCCAATGTTGCCGAGTTTGTCACTCATTCATAGCTTGGCGCCGATGTCCGCAGCAAGTTTGTATTTTCTGGTGCCCCTCTCAAAAACCCATTTTAGGACCCCCTTTAGTGTAATGACTGTTTGTGGCCAACAGGGGGCCCCTAAACATCTGGGGCCTCACACAAGTACATGGTTTGAGTGTTAGTAAACGCTGCCAGTGGTGGTTATCACTGTCCATCACCAATTGTGCTGGCTTCTTTACACCTCAGAGTTGTGCCCTTCTTTGTCTCTATGTGTCGACTTGCTGGGCCTTGGCTGCTGTGGATTGGATTTACTGTTTAAATTGTGAGCTCCTGCATAACTTGGGTGACTAAAATGCCGCTATGTTGTGTAGCGTAATTCGTTATTTGTGTTTTTTTGCCTGCTTATGGAGCCGTGGTGACTTGATGTATATGAAGACGTTTCTGCAGAACATATGTTTTCTGTCACGTCGATCCATTTAATCTGTAAAACCCTCTACACAATAATGTCGACAAACTTCGTTGCCTGTCATGATGAGACAGCCCATTTTTTTGTGTTTCAGTCAGCAGTACGACTGTTATTTCTGTAAAAATAAACAACTCATCGATATTTACCTCTAATTAGCGTCATCCTTTGTCTTTTTTAAATAGATAATCAGTGTTGCTGCATCTCAGTAGAGAGGACCTCAGAAATGGGCGTGAAAACGTTCACCCACAGTTCAGCCACCCACAGTCAGGAGATGCTGGAGAAGCTCAATGCCCTGCGAAACGAGGGCCACTTCTGCGACGTCACCATCCGGGTGCAGGACAAGCTCTTCCTGGCGCACAAAGTGGTGCTGGCCTGCTGCAGCGAGTTCCTGCGCAGCAAGCTGGTGGGCCGCCCAGACAACGACGACAAGGTGGTGCTGGACCTTCATCACGTGACGGTGAGCGGCTTCACACCGCTGCTAGAGTATGCCTACACCTCCACGCTCTCCATCAACACAGAGAACATCATCGATGTGCTGGCCGCCGCCAGCTACATGCAAATGTTTGCTGTCGCCAGCACATGCTCCGAGTTCATGAAGTCGAGCATCCTGTGGAACGCGGGCAGCAGTGGTGGGGGCGTGGCACAGGAGAAGGCACCGGATGCCACACCGGAGGACACTGCTGGCTGTACCCCGACACCACAAGACGGCAGCCTTTCGCCAGTGTCATCCGAGTGCAGCGTGATGGAGCGCGCCATCCCTGTGTGCCGCGAGTCCCGCCGCAAGCGCAAGAGCTTCATCGTCATGTCTCCTGAGAGCCCGCTGAAGTGCCCTGCCTCGCAGGCCGCCTCCCCACAGGTGCCACACCCGTCCTCCTCGTTCCCAGACGCTGGTGTGCAGCCAGTGGACTCCTCTCTGGCCTTTCCCTGGACCTTCCCCTTCGGCGTGGACCGCCGGTTTCAGTCGGAGAAACCCAAGGTGCTGGGGAGCCCCCACGGGTTGGAGCAAGGCGCCTCTGCCACCGACGTGGCCCGCGGCCTGCCCGACTACCTGGCCTGCGAGGGGCCCAAGACGGTGGTGGCAGCATCCCCACTGGCGGGAGAGGAGGATGTCCGTGTCAAAGTGGAGCGGCTCAGTGACGAGGAGGCTCACGAGGAAGCATCACAGCCCGTCAGCGCCTCTCACAGCTCCCTCAGCGACCAGCAGACCGTCCCCGGCAGTGAACAGGTCCAGGAGGACCTTTTAATCAGCCCCCAGTCCTCCTCCATAGGTGTGTGTTCTTCTTCTCCAACTTTGACACCAGTCTGAGTGCGCATTCAGAGCAAATTCTCCTGCCAGTCCATTATTTGGTTTTGCTGTGATGAGGTCTGAAATCGGGCTTACTCAACATATGTTACAATATTGGGAACCAAAACCCAGTCAGTCCTCACCTATTCCAATGAAAAACTTTAGACTTCTCTAAATTCAAAGAATTTTTCTTGAAAACATGCCAGGAATCTGAGTGAGTTTTGGAAATTTGCTCTTCAGTTAGTTACTTGGTCTGGAGCATTGGATAGTAATAGATAATGTCAAGGGGAGATGTGGGCAGGTTGAGGCCCCTTACATGTGTTGAGGAAAGCACCGTTTTACAAGTTGGAGAAATAAGCGCATATCAATGAAAAGCTTCTTCTGTTGTTGTTCGTTTTCTACCCAAGGTTCCATAGATGAGGGTGTCGCGGAGGGCTTGCCTTCCATTCAGGGCACGTCCAACGCCAGCGGCCACGCAGAAGATGATGAGAGGTAATATTCCAGGCTTTTCTTCCCATCTCCTGTCGCTCTCTCACCCATATCGACCAAACGTCAAGCGAAAGCCGGTGTCACCAAGGAGCTCTTCCGTTGCCGGTGTATCACTGTGTATTTGTTTGCATTTCTCTGGCTCGGTTACGGGATAAAAAAATATCCCCGTGTGAGTAGGTGGATGCGTTTGCAGTTTCGTCTGGCGCAAAGCTGGCGAGGATCCCGCTGTTGGGTAAACAAAAGAGAATTCGAGCACGGTCAGGCTGTCGCGTAGCGGCTGGTGAGGGACATGTGCCATTTTGGTCTTTCGTCCGCAATGTAGGACAGAACAAGCATGCTGTTTGTTTAGAAGGGCCAGTCTGGCGTGGTAATCACACAGCATGTAATCCTCGGTTAAGTCATACGTGGTTTACCATAGATGATTGCATAGCTACACTGTGAAGTCATTTTCATACATTCTCATGATAATGAGGATCCTGAATTAGCTAACAATGTATTTGGATTAGCTATAGCTCTGAGGAATGGCTCCATTAAAAGTCGTGTTAAAAGATTAAAGAAGAGGTATGATTTACTCACAGTGTTATAGTGAATAGAACATAATGGTAGCAGGTCTTTATAAGACCGTTAAAAATCATTATCAATATGGTCGGTCTGTTTTCGTAGAAATGTTGTGTTGAGAGTCTAGGGTTGAGGGTTGAAGTCTTGCCTCTGCTTGGTATGCATGGAGTTTGTATGCTTTGTATGTGTTTGTGGGTTTCCTCACATTTCAAATAAGTGGATATTCAATGTATATCATTCTTGGGTTTTTCTATAAATGTATTGGGCTCAGCCTCCCCTATGCCTTGCCAGCCTTTTCTCAAACATCCTCACAGATATCTTGCAGGGAATCCTTGAAACATTTGGGAAAGACACCATTTGTCATTAAATGGCTCATGGTGTATGGAAGAGCATGGTGTTTCTCAGGCAAAACTGATGCTGCATTAACACCCCCCCTCCCTGTCTCACGTCCTGCAGGTTAGAGAATGTTCAGTACCCGTATCACCTGTACATAAGCCCCTCCACCAGACCCGGAACCAATGGCCCAGACAGGCCATTTCAGTGTCCCACATGTGGGGTCAGGTTTACACGCATCCAGAACCTGAAGCAGCACATGCTTATCCACTCAGGTAGGTGGGAAGTCGACTCAGCCAGTCAGAGGAGGCGAGGGATGTGCACTTGTGATTTGTCTGATTCTGATTCGCCATTTTATTTACTAGCATTGGGATGTAGGTTTAGGAGGCGTGGTGTTAAAAAACCTTCTGGGACATCAATTAAATAGTTTTCAGTAAGTCTGAGGGGTTTAGCAGAATCTGTGGGATCTGAGCCCAGGTTCCGCAGGGTGTGTTAGTGCTCACGTGGCTCCTGGCATTCCAGTACCGTTTTACGTTTAGTGAACCCTGTTTTAGATTACAGGGTTTGTTAAGTTGAAGCTATTGTGGACTTGAGTGCATAAAGGTCATTCTCACAAACTTGAGAATTTTTTGTAAAAAAAAGTTCCAATGAAATGCAGTGGTTTTTTGCATAGAGAACCTGCCGCCACCTTAACTTTTTAGCTATATTAAAACTGTCATTTGTTGCCCTGATTTAAGGATTCTTTTTAACCGTGTTCCCCCAAAAATATCATTACCGTAACAGTTCTGAGCTCAAATAAGATTTAAAATCTTTTTAAATCTTTCTTCGTTATTGCATGTAACCCACAATATACAAGCAATTTGTATGATGCTCGGTTTCTTTTTGTTAGTATTGCCTTTTCTCTGTAACTCTTGTGTTGGATTTTTGAGATACTTGTTTATTATAGTAATAAGTTGTAATATTATGAAACTGAATAACTACCCCAGTAGCAAAATTGACATATTCAAAAATGTAAGTTGTGTAATTTGCAGGAGCATAGCTAGGAATTATGGTCACCCTGACAAAATGTCACATTGGGCCCCAGGCTCAGGGTGGTACTTCGAATATGAAGAAATTCGGGTCTCACGGTAGATAGAACTTGCCAGGGAGGGGGTCCCCTCAGTTGATTTTGCTGGCTGGGAGGTTTTTGGTCCCCTATAATGTGCTGGGTCCCCTGGATTTGCCACGGGGGTCCATTCCCCTCTGACGACCCTGATAATTTGAGTCTGACTTAAGACTGTTTTTAAAAATGCGAGAATATCAGTAGGTTGTGGTAATGAGTTAGTGAGAATGACCCGTAGGTGTCTCACGTCCGGAAGAGGACATCCCCGCCGGAGGAGCTCTGAGCCAGATACGGCACCCGCTGACACTCCACCCTTCGCTCTCCCTGTCCCGCAGGCATTAAGCCCTTCCAGTGTGATCGCTGTGGGAAAAAATTCACAAGGGCCTACTCGCTTAAGATGCACCGTCTGAAGCACGAAGGTAAACGCTGTTTCCGGTGCCAGATCTGTAGCGCCACTTTCACTTCCTTCGGTGAATATAAGCACCACATGAGGGTGTCCCGCCACATGATCCGCAAGCCGCGGATTTACGAGTGCAAAACGTGCGGCGCCATGTTTACCAACTCCGGCAATTTAATCGTACACCTGAGGAGTCTGAACCATGAGGCGTCAGAGCTAGCAAACTACTTCCAGAGCAGGTGAGGAGTTTGTTAAAATCCCCCCCCCACCCCTTCTGTCAATCTCCCCCAACACACACACACGTACTGCACCAGATCAAACATCGGGCCTCATTTAATACTCGCACTCTCTGCCACTGTACAGGCATGTCCAGAAATTTAGTGACATACTTACACATGATCTGTTAGCGCTCTGCCAGCAGGTGGCGGAGTGGTAAAGGTGTAGGACTGGAAGGTTACTCTAATTGCTTTCCTTCTGATTTTAGAGCCCTGGTATCTGACCTTAACATCAGCAACGGGGCATCATTATCGATAGCATCTCTGTCCTGTATCATGCAATATTGCATAAAGTTTTATTAATGACTGTTGACTCTAAACCTGGGATGTCAAACTCCAGTCCTGGGGGGCTGGAGTCCTGCACATTTTTGGATTTCCGCTCATTTAACACACCTGATTCACCTCCTTGTACTAATTACCACGTCACTCATTTGTGATGGAACAGGGAAAGAACTAAAGCTACACAGGACTCCGGCCCCCCAGGACTGGAGTTTGACACCCCTGCTCTAAACTGTTTAAATCTGTGGTTTTCATTTGATGTGTTTTTTCATGGTAAATTTGGCAGAGGTTTGTTTTTCCTGCAATGTTTGGGAATATAAATAGTGTACTAACACCCTTCCTACTTCCTGAGTTGGTCCAGGGGTGATTTTTGCAGACCTAAATAAGTTTTCAAGGCTGTTTAGTGTGATGTGTGAAAGGTAAAAACACTGGTAAAGAATTCACAGAGAAATTGATGTAGGTTAATATACTGAATGAGCAAAAACATCCAAATGTTTTTTTTTTTTTCTTTCGTAAATTGATTAGGTGTAGAAGTGTAAAACGCCTCTCCTGCCTGGAATCAACTCAGCTGACCCTGAAAGATCAGGGCACCCTCCTGCTACCGTTTTTATAAACCTGTTTCAAATCAGCAATGAACGAATCCAATAGCTGAGAGACCCGCCAGCCAGATGAGGCCTCTTCGTGAAACACAGTGATGCTTAGCTTTGCTTGCCTGGCATTGCATCATCCTCAGGGCCGATTGCACTTCTGCTGGCATAATCTAGAACAGCTCCCTGTAGCCAGACTCTTACTTGGCATTCAAATATCTTTTTATTGAAGCCGCTCTCCTTTCTTGTCATCCGTGTCACTTAAGGTGGTTTTGGGAGTTACCAGCAACCTGCTAATTCCGTATTCTGTTGCACATAATTGCGTTTTAATATCTGAAGTCGAGAGGACCAGGGCTCATTGGATTATGGGAGTGCATTAAAGGGCAAGCATTATGGGAAGTATTCAGCTGGTTTCCCTCTTCTTGTAAGCTGTGAATAGGTACTGGGAGGTCAGATTTGGCTTTAATAAGTCAGTGTTTTATTTGGATACCGAATTAAGAGACAAAAAAATTTCAAGTCATTATCTTGTACTTTTTTGAGATCTGGCCATTGAGGTTCCCCCTGATCTGATGATTGGGAACCTCACTTTAATTTCCAAAGCATCTGTCCACCATCGATTATGGGATTTCGCTACAAATTTCCTGAAAAACTTCAACCTTTACCTCAGCTCCTAGTTTAGTGGAGGGTTTTTGTAGGCTTTTATGATAAAATTGAAGTTGAAATTGAACAGAATTTTTGGTCGAAGCATTAAAATCTTGACTTTAATTTCAACGCTGTTTTTTGCAAGAAATATGTATTTAAATGTGTCACTTCTGCACAGAGAAATGATACATTGAATCTGAAACATTTTAGGCCATTTTTTTTACACTTTCCTCCAGTCAATGCGTTTACCTGCCGGTACCGACTGTGAATAAAGCAAATAACAAAGTGTGTGCCCATGTTCCCATCAGATATCTCAGGGAGTGTTTTATGGTTTCTAACCCTAACCCAGGGACACACACACAATGGACAAAAGCTGGGCAATTTTGCATTTCTATTATTTTATCATGTTTCCCACCATGATTGTCATGCTGCAGTTGGGCATCCCAGAAAGCCATGCTGTGGCGGGCAGCCTTTGGAATTTGCTTACAAACAAAATGGAAACCTTTCACGAAATTCTGCAGTCAGTGGAGATAAGAGAGAGGGTTTGTTTTAAGCTTTAAGATCCCCACATGTCAGCAACCGGCTCAGTCTGGCACATCATGAAGCAAAGATTATAATTTTCGTGCTTGACAGGCATCCCGCATCAGTTATTTATTAATTTTTTTTTTCAGCTTGAAAAGCACAGACTGAACCACTTAGTGCCTTTGGATCTCTTACAGAAGTATATTTTTTATTGTTCATTGTCCACCCCCAGAGAGATCATAGAGAGGCTGGTTTCAAGCTGACCATTAACTTGGAGCAGTGTTTCCCAACCCAGTCTTCAGGGTTCCTCAGACGGTCCTGCTTGTTTTGCTCCTTTTTTACAAAAATGAGGACTGTCTGGGGGTCCCCAAACACTAGGTTGAGAAACATTCACTTAGAGACTCCTGAGACTGAGGGCTGTAACATCCTTCTGATAGGTTAAATATATCCAGGGGTGCTCACAGGGGCGGGCCACCGGGGCACTGGCCCCAGCTGAAAGCTGATTGGTCCCTGGAGTGCCTCCTCCCCTGTCAGTCACTGATTTAAGACGTATCATTAGCTAATGAAAAGGTTGGCCCCTCCATAAGAATTATGGTCCCTCTTATGCCATCCACTGTAAAGAAATCCTAGTTATTTTCCTACGTTATATCGTTAAAAATATTAATTGAGCATTGTGCTTATGACTGTAGTGGTGTCTGTTTAATAACGCTAATGACGTATCCTGATTAACCACCCGCAGTTTGGAGCTAAGGTGATGCAGGATGGGGTCCACGTGCATCGCCCTTTAATCAGTATCCCCTCCCTCTGTTTCATCTCCCTCGGGTCCCACCGACCGCCGCCAGTGATTTCCTCGTGCCCGACTACCTGAACCAGGTGCAGGAGGAGGCCTTGGGACAGTACGAGTTGGCGGAGCAAAGTTTCGAAGGCAACTCTGTCCAGATGCCGGTCATCTCCCAGGTCTCCTCCACCCAAAACTGCGAGAGCGCCTTCTCTCTCGCCCCCCAGGGCGCCCTGGCCGCTAAGGAGGTGGAGGAGGATGAAGAGGAGGTGGAGGAGGAGGAGACAGTGTCGGAAGCGCCAAAGACAAGCACTGGCAGCTCTGCGGAGACTCCCAAAGATGGAGGCTCCCGCAAGGAGGCTCTGGCCTCGATCACTATCCAGTGACCCACGTCACCTCCCCCTCCCCCTTCGCTGCCTGAAGCC
>JAODJX010000040.1:17473088-17517980 GCA_026776945.1 Isichthys henryi
CAATCAGAAGCTGAAAGACAGCTGGGACTTGTGTGTGGGGCAGGGATAGCTGGAAAACAAGCAGGGCAGTGGGTCCCCAGGACCGAGTTTGAGAACCACTGGCTAAGGGGCACATGATTTCAGTGGCAGTTTGGACCTCCACTTTTTTCTTTTAAAGGTGAGAACCACATTATTAAAAAGGCAAGGAAGGATGACATCGTAATATTACAGCCACAGGTCTTCAAGCGTTCCAGGAAGTTCATAGAAAAAAAACATTATGCAAGAAAAGGTACTTACCCACTGATCCAGATTTTAGTTATAAAGTATATTACTGCATAACTTTTAGTCCCAAGTTAGAGTAAGGATTATACCATCAGTCATGTGACTCCATCTCAGTATGTTTGCTGAGAGCTTCTCACAGCACATTGTGAATGTTTAAGATTAATCAACTGGTACGTCACACATGTGTATGCTGGATGGAGTTGATCCTGTGCTGCGTTGCAGAGTATTATTTGCAAATACAAGCACACAGTCACTTCCAGCACATTCAAGATTCATGTAATAAATTGGTGTTTGTGCAGTGTCTACACAGCGAAATTCTTAGTTTGTTCATTGCGACAGATGCTGCAAAAACAAACAAGAAAATAGAAGATATCACAATTGATGAACATATAAAATATACATTTCCACCATAGAGGGGCAGTATGGTGATGCAGTGGTTCGCATTGATGCCTCGCATGTTACAGTGCAAAAACATGCTGAGGTTATTTGGAGTTTCCAAATTGTCCGCCTGTATGAGTGTGTGAACGTGCCCTGCGATGGGTTGGCGCCCCACCCTGGGTTGTTCCCTGCCTTGCGAATATTGATAGTGAATGTGACGGGGATGTGCAACACAGCAGGTCAGAGGGGGGCCATGAGCACAAACTGCTTTAAATCTAACTAGTCATTTTCCATGCATCTTCAGCCTCCTGTATCCTGTGAAATTGTGCAGCAAGATGTTGAAAGCGGTTATTGCAGTTTTGCAAATACTAATTAAAATGTTTAATTTTATGGTACCATGGTTCTAATGAAAGACGAATGCTGAATATCAAACTGGGCACCTAAAGTGTTAAACCAAAGAGTGTTGGCATCTTACAACTGAGATCGCAGTTTATTTTCTGGCTTTTAATCTCTGCTGTTTATCCACTTTCTGGGTGAATGGGATGTGTAACATGCACTCAGACACTCAAATGACACAGTTCGCAGTGCTGGCCTTTTAGACAAGGGGGAAAACTAAAGTTTCTATTAAAATTAAAATCTCACAGTCTACTGTACTAATGAAAAACTTTAATTACTTTCCCCACTACCTATCCATACCAGTGCAAAGAGCAACCACATATGTAATTATAGGGAAACACTGTATAATTCACAGAATGTATGAAATGCAATCATTCATAGCTGGAATGTAATCGGAAACGTGAAATTGATGAATATTTATGTTTAATAATAATTTTTATATAAAATTAATATAGTGGTTATAAGGTGATGCATAAATGCATGAGTAGATTGATACATAGTGGCTGTAGTAATATCAATAATTTGTAGTAAAAGAATTTGTGACAACGTCGGGAGCAAGGCACTGCTGAATTTTCTGGAATGTTACTCTTGAAATATCAGAGGAACTCATATATTTGATTCAACACAAGAGACTCAAAGGTAAACAATAGCTACTAAAAATGCACATATCATCTACTAAAGGGTGCTGCTCTCAAGGCCTGCACAGGAATGACATACGTATTTTTTAGTTAGTGTAATTTATTATTAAAATTGTGTTATTGCTTATTATTATGAAATTTCATTTTTAAACTGATATTGTAGTGTTGTAATAATTACATGAGCATCAGATACAGAAGCTTTTACTGGGCACGCGTTATTATTTTTGGCAAAGTCGACATCTGTTATGTCCGTGACTCTGCAATGTGGACTAAGTGTAGTGAAAAGCAGGAGTGTCAGGGGATGGATCATTTATAGTCTGTTAGGTCTCACTGAACACCTTTGAAGATGTCATCAGCCAGCACTACACGTCACAGGCTTCTGGGAAGCTGACAGAGAGGAAAGAGTCATTCTGAAGGTGCTGACTTTAATAGGGCTTCAGCTTTTATGGAGATTTGGTTCACAGCAATTGTCACATTGCTGACCTTTCTCATTGTTAAGTGTGTGCAGTTTATTTACATAGCAGATACTTTTATCTGAAGCAACATATAATTAAGAAAGCATGGTGAACCATGCACTGGAGAAACTGGTGTTAAGGACTTTACTTACTGTGGGACTCAAGCCAGCAACCTTCTGATCATAAGCACAGCACCCTAACCTGCTGAGCTACCCCTTCCCCAAACCCTGGTGATTGAGAAAATAATGCTTCATGAACCATTTGCTGTATTTTTTGACCCCACTAGATGGTGCTCTTGGTTTGCTTTGGGACATGCTTTGTGCCCATTTTTTTTGTGTGCAGAGAGCTCCATCTAGTGGGGTCAAAAATTACAGCAAATGGTTCCCTACCAAACCCCAAGACTCTGGTGAGACTCAAACCCACAACCTTTGATTAACCTCATCCAGTCAAATTTGGACATCTGAGTTGCTATCTACTGCACCACAAAGCCAATGGAGTCTCATTGTGGGTCTTTTAGATTGCATGTATCATTTCTTGTTCCATGTCATGCATTATGAGCAGAAACTGTCTTAGTCCAGCAATAAAGAAGTTGCATTACAAAGGCCCATCATGTTTAAAGAGTGTGTGAATAGCATAACTGCACCTTCGTGTTATGGGCTCTCAGAGCGCCAGGCCCTCCTGCATAGCTTAGCTCGCCTGGGGGGGCAGCACGTTCCCGACTCTGCTCCTCTCCAGATGCTCACCTTTTACGGCCATTCACTCGCATCAAGCAACACCTCATTGCCGCATTTTAGAACGCATTAACCATAATGCCTTCTGCCGGAAAAAAAAAACTGCAACCCATTAACACTCAGATATGAAGTGTCAGGAAAAATGCTGGCAGACATTCAAGGAACGGGAATCAACACCTGAGAGGGACCACAGAGTTCTCCAGTCCTGCTGTTTTGGACATCCCAGCCTCATGCCTACTAATCATATTGCTTAAATGGTGCCTGTCAGTTCCAGCTGTTTTGGGTAATAATAAAGTTTATTGTATTAAAATCATAATTACAATGCCTTGTATTCCCAGACATGCTGGGATAGCACTGGGCAGCTAAAGCTAAACATGTTCACATCTGTAAGATCCGTCCATCTCTGTCAACCAATTACTTCTGGATGAGATATTAGTCCATCATGGGGCACACACTCTCAAACAAAATCACCCACTATGGGCAGCTGAGAGACATCAGTTGACCTAAACACATGTTTCCGGACAGTAAGATCATGCAACCAAGGGCGGAGAACATGCAGGTTCTAGACACAACAAAAGGCCACTGTGCCACCCCATGTTTGTTGTATTAAAGGTTGTATTAAGAAAAAACTGTATAAATAGCACACCTGCCCTCCAGCTTAGCCAATATGTTTTGAAAGCCTGTGAACCACGGCATCAGAAACATACGTTTTCGCTGTTGTTGGCCTTCTCGTTAACTGCTAATTGCATTTCATGCTTAGTTGAGGTGAGGCTGTATGTAATTATGAATGCAAGCTTGTGGTAAACGAGCAACATGGAAAAATTGAACCACAAGTTTTCTTTTTGTGTAACTTTATTAATATGAAGCATCCAAGTAATTGGTCGTTGGTTTTTCGTTGGTTCAACCTTTAGTTCGCAGTAACCAAGACCCAGTCATAATTGGACAATTGCAATTGTTTTCCAGAGCCTCCTGTTCATTTTAAAGGAATGCGAGGGAGTAGCTTGATTAAGTAGAATCTTTACAGAAGATATATATGCAGTTTGCATCCACCAAGCACTGGTAAGAAAAATGTACCTCAATGGAATCACTACTGAGTGAAGCAGGACTTCAGACACACAGGCATCATACATGTGCCAGTCCCATCGACTTTAGCACCCAGGGAAATGTTTGCTTGCCAATTAAATGCATCATCTGGGGAAGACGTGCCAGGTCGGCTCGTAAAAGCCCCACACCGGGCCTGGGGATCCTCTGCTGACGTCGCTGGCAGGACATTTGTTTGGCTGGTGCCATGCTAACAATGCTTCAAACATCACATTAATGAAAGACGAAGGCCCATTAAGCAGCAGGGGCTCCTGTCGTTCGCCTGTCAGTAATACAGGGGTCCCATAATTAAAGAGCATGTGAAGGTCTGTATTCGTGCAAACACTCTATATCCGAGGCAGGTACGATGTTTAAAAAAGAATGAAAAAACGAAGAAAGAAGCGTAACCAGAGATCAGACCCGGGCTAACTTTGTGGCCTGCGTGTCAAATAGGGATGGGCTGCTTTCATTTGCTCGATATGTAGTGCAGTGTTGTTTGTTGGCATAATGTGGAACCTTGTTTTAAGCACCATGACAAAGCAAAACAAAACAAAAACAAACAAAAGTGCAGCCTGTTCAGCTCCAGGAAAACTACACAAATAGTCTACATAGCAATTAGCAAAACCAGCATGTATATAACACGTAGGCTTGCTTGCTCATCTTCAGGTCTCTGGAGATGGAAATGTAAAGCATACTACATGGTCGCATGTCCATCAGTGTTTTTACCATATCTCAGCTTTCACTTTTCTTGTCTTTGTAAATAGGAATGCGACACTTTATCGCAACCCTCAGTTCCTTCACACGCAAAGCCCCCTGCACCCATACACCCATCAATCCCCCTTTCTGCTGCAGTGACACCTGGTAACCATATCACACAGCACTGGAAGACGATGAGCGACTGTGGAAACGTATTTTTCCTAATATCAGTGCAACCAGGCTTGACCAAGTATTTCTGAGCTGGAGCACAAGCCAGTCCTGGAGAAATGCACAGTTGGTGGATTGGCTGAAAGTAGCTGTACCTATAACGACCGTACTAACGCGATTCACAGTAGCGGTGACATGCAGGATGTCGTACGGAGCGCCGACGACATACAACGTTGTGCTTTGTTTTTCCGGTGGTATTTCGAGCTACACAGCCATCCGTGGTGAACATCACAATTCATGGGCAAACGCAACTTCCAGTGGAAATACAGGAAATATGACAAGACAAGATGACATAAGATGATAAATCTTTGTTGGTGCCAGGGGGGAAATTCTCGTACATAAAGCAGCAAGTTACATAAAGTGCACACAAACAAACAAATAATGCAAAACAAGACAGGGTGCAAAGAGTTCACAGCGCAGACATTTACATTTTATATATTTAGCGCTGTGCAAGTGAGGCAAATAAATAAGTATTGGAGCAAAAGCTACACGACTTCCAACAAAGCAAGAATCTAGTAAGACTACTCAAGGATCAGAAGTGCAACTTTAGGACATGTGGGGACCATAAGGAGGCATGAGGCTAGTAGACAAATACACAGAGCGAGATGTAGGTTTGAAGGGGATTTGGGAGATCCATGTGTGGGCAGTACCATACTGGGTAGGAGAGATCGGCAGACTGCTGCCCTCCCTCGTGCAGCCTAATCTCTCCTTGCTTCACCGTGAGGAGAGTGGGAGTGCAGTGGTGGGGAGACTCAGATGACAGGGATCATTTGAGGTTAGTTACTGCACCTCCCCATCTTCTGCACAGTGTCCATGACTCGCGCATCATTTTATCTTCATTAATCTGCAGCCGCTGTCTCACTGGTCGTCACAAGACCCATGACTTTGGTTTCCTTTCTTTTCTTTTTTTTTGCTCAAAAAACACGCTTGATAATTTTTTTTTTTCCTACGCTCAACAAGATCCTGTATTTTTAGCTATATTTTCTGACATGCCGGTCCCATGCCTACATGTCCTCCCTGTCTGAAATAAAAAATTTTATGTGGCTTCTGCTTCCCCTCCCCCCTCAGACATACTGTCACACTGACCTACTGTGTCGCTGTCCTCCCTGGACCACATGAAGGCTGAAAATAGCACTGCTTACATTAAAGCTGCTTTGGGCGGGAGATTTTTTGGGTGAGTTCTAATCCTTCCTAGCTCTTTGCAATGACGGTTCTGAAGAACTACAGCAGATTATTCTGAGGAGAGGGTATACATTTCGATTCTACAGATTGTTAGTCTATCAGAAGCTCTTGTTGGTTCAGCTGTGAGCTCAGATTGGTGATTCAGCCTCAGAGGTACAGGTGGAGGTGACGTTGCCACTCTACTCAAAGTCCGCGAGTCGTGTGCAAGGTTTGAGACAATCCGGCGTCAGCTTCTCACTGGATCTGGAAGGATAACATTATTCTACTCTGCATATTCATCATAATGTTTTTGAGACCGTTAGGAATGCATTACCTCAAATACAATACCACAAATTTCTCTGGCGCCCCACTGAACCTCCAGTAGTAAACAATGACGTCAGGAACAGAATTTACTGCCAGAATTTGAAACAGGCAACAAACAGACAAGAACTCGCTGCGCAAAGCAGTGATCTGCAGTGTTTCAGATTTTTGTCCCACCAACAGATGTTCAGATGAATCCCGCCCCACCTCTCCTTAGTTTCACTGACAAGCATGAAAATCCCTGCAATTCTGCGTCAAGGTCATGAGACACAACAGCAGCAGATGTGGCAAATGGTTTCAGATCGGTGTTGAATTGCACTCCCTGGCATTCGGCTGTGGGGTAGAGGGGTTATGCAACACACTGCAATGTCCTCCTGTCTCGTCAAACTGCAAAGAAATCAAAGCAAACTGCTGTTGACTCTCGCCTCTTTGTCATCCAAACCTTGTTCCCAGTTATGCAAGAAATATATTAACATGAAATATCGCATTATACACCAAAATAATACCACAACCTCATAATAAATTTCATGGAGCTGTCAGGGCATAATTGTAGGGGTGAAGGTAACAGATTAAAAAATAATAATCTCAGGACCTTCAGCCATGTGCAAAGTTCGAACGAGCTGCATTCTCCCAAAATAAACAGTCTCAGAAACAGACATGATGGCATCATTTTAAAACATGCCATTCCCCATTGTTTCCATTCTAAAATGAATGCTCATTGTTCACCATTCTAAAATGAATGTGTTACCCGTCATAACAGAGAGACTTCCAACACAAACAAAGACCAAGTGCAATATGGAACTTGTTACAAATGTATTTGTTTCTGAAATGCGTTATTATGAGAAGTGGAGCTGGAGGTGGTGAACGTGATGAATCAGTTCCTGGGTCCGTTTCAAGAATGTTTAGCTCCTCCAACAAGACTGGGGCTGGTTTTCTGGCCACGTCCTTGACTGTACGCGTCTTACTCGCTCTGTCATCCACTGTTGACTGCCGTCGCTGTGGAAATGCTCCACGTAGCTCTTGTAGGAATCAAACAGAGGGAAAAGCAAAGTGTCAGATCACTAGACAAAATCTGCAGAGGTGGGGGGATTTATCGTGCGCAGGTGATGAAGAGTAATTGGCTTATTAGTCTAGGGGTATGAGTGTTGCTTACAATGCAAGTGGTTGTAGGTTCACAGTTCGGTGGGTTAGGATGTTGTGCCTCCGATCGGAAGGTTGTCGTGTCGAATCCCGGCAGAGAGGTGGCCCTGAACCCCCAATTTCTCCTGGGATTGTTTAACCCTGCTTTCAGTTTCATGTAACTTTGGATAAAAGTATCTGGTACGTAGAGGTAAGGAACATGTGCTGATTATAGCACGTTGCTGCACCCACCACACAACAAACCACCTCAGGGATGAGAAGTTGAGTGCCGTGGGTGATACCTCAGCACCACACTAGTCCAAATGGAACAGCGCCAATCCTGCCACCAACCCCCCCCCAATTTGCCCTCTCAGTTGGAGGACCTGCTTTCAGGGCTGGATGTACATTAACATTATACCCAGGATGAAACTATTGCAGGTTAAGGGCGTTGCTCAAGGGCCCAATGCATTAGGATCACTCCTGGCATTCATGGGATTCGAATCAACAACCTTCCGATTGCTGGAACAGATCCCTAATCTCAGAGCCACCACTCTACCCACAGCCAAACCTCTGAGAACGAAGAAGATGACATTTTACAATATCACCATAGTACATTTTTCCACAGATGAGAGCTAATTCAAAGTTACTCGTTCCATAATCTAATCTCAAAAAATAAAGGAGATACTACCTCTTCTACCTCCATAGACCCACCTCCTCAACTGGAGGTAGATCTTGTATATATGTCAAATGCCTGCAGGTTTTGACAACAGCTGAAATATTTTAGGTGGTTTGTACTGTTTTTAGGCGAAGGTGAACTACAGCCATTTTAAAAATGAAGCCAGAGTCACGCTGGACCCCTGCAGCTGACATCCCCAAATGCCTCAAATTTCCACCATTATTGTTTGTTGGCCAGCAGGGGTTGGTTTGAGTTTTCCAGCTTTACCAGGTTGCCACGTGTTCTGTTATATTTGTTTCTCATTTTTTGTTCCATTCTGTCATCAGGGTCAGTGAGAAAGATTCCTATTGGCCAGATAATTGACAGCCTGGTGAGATTTTATAGATTCTGTTTTGTTGAAACTTTTTTTGGGTTGGTTATGTTTACAGGTCTACAGTTTCAGTGTCCACATTTTCAAATAATGGACCTGGGGATTTGGGTAAGATGGATTCCAGTGAAAAGCCGAGGACGTGCCGGAATGTTCTATGCAGGCAGCATTTTGGTTTTGCCTAACTCCTCTCACAGGACCTTAATGCAATTACTACACTACTGCCCTCCCTATCAAACCTGAAAAACAATCACCACAGTGACATGTTCATGGGGGAAAAGCAAGAGCTTCAGAATCTAACAGTAGGCACTAATTTTCAAAGCAGATCTTTTTCCATTGTATGTGGGAACAGCAAGACAGAGAGAGAAAACAGGACACCTGCGATACTTTCCAGTTGCTAAGATGACAGCTAACATGTTTCTGGAACAGAATAATGTTTTTATTATTATTAATTCTGAGAGAGAACATTTGAAATGGACTATATTATGACCTTAATTATACATTCTCTAAATCTACCAAGGTTATCTCATGTACATGATGAAAATTACAGGCCAATCGGTGATCAATTTACATGGTTGTATTACTTTGGCAGCAACCATTGTTGTATCATTTTTTAGCCAAAAATGGATTAGAATACTGATTAAAAAAAAACTTAAAAAACATGGCAGGTAGTTGCAGTATGTTGTGCTGTACTGCCATGTATTTTGAGAAAGTACAACCGTCTTTAAGTGATTCTGGTGCGTGAATGTTAATTGGGGTCTCGCTGAAGAGACACAATGCTAATTAAAAGAAATGTTTGTGATGTTCTGCAGCAGGCTTTAACTGGGAAAACCGTGACCTTTATTTCACACGTTGATATTCCACAAACGACGGCACAATTTACAGCAAGATAGTAACTACCTGGCCATACATAAGTCACTAATCCGTATTAGGCTGCTGCAAAAACCACTAAGCAATGCAAATAACAGGAACACTGCCATCTGTACCTTTAAAAACTCAAGTTTGAATCAGAGTTATGAGTAAAGCCATTCAATGGCCTTAAAAGAAAACATTAATCACAGAGGATCAAAATCTAAAGATGCAAATCAGGATAAATCAATACAACCAATTAAAAGCTTTCAACCATTTTAATTGGCCAGACTGATGTTGCCGAGAAGGCCTGAATATCCATGACAGTTTGCTTTGAAATGTTAATGTAACAACCATTCAAAAATGAGTTAATTCACTGAACGATGCTGACACCACTTGCATCAGAAAAGAATTTGCCTGGTTTTATCTTAGCCTTTATTTTTCACACACCTATTATATTGTTCAAAGGGTATAATTAGACAGCTTCTATCTCGTGATGAGTTGGATGAGGATCAGAAGATGTATAATCAGGTTTAATCCCTGATTATTTCTGGATGGTGTGTCTGTGTGAAATCAACCACTCCCAATGCTGATTTCACATGGAAGAAGAACATTAAAAAGGACTCTCCAACAAAACGGGGAAAAAACAGGGAAGCATCCCAATGGTACAAATAGCATTATTGTACCATCAATGGTATAGAAATGTTCCTCATAGTCCATTTCTGCACCTTAAAATGTACAAGTACCTACAGCTAAGGGTTCAATTGCAGACCCTTGAGGATACAGCCCCAGTGACAAGCAAAGGTACAAATATTTACCCTTTTTTTCTGAGAGTACCTATCTATCTATCTATCTATCTATCTATCTATCTATCTATCTATCTATCAGCTATCTATTCACAGAAACTCACATACACATACACACCTGAGTGCCGTGTTTTCAGCTAAATTCATCCCAAATATCCACTTAACAGTAATTATTCTACACCAGGGCTCTTTAATTACTGATTCTGATTGGCCACAGAGGCTTCACACCCGGCTCAGGAAGGCTGGGAAATCAGCAGGGCTCAGAGCTTGAGACCCATGATTTGAATAACCCTGGTCTGGACACTTAAACTGGAGTTGAATAGGCAGAGTTCTCTGGGTTGGTTAACCCTTTAGGGATGCAAGAAATGAATGAGAAAGCAGGTTCAGTCCATTCCTGGAGCAACTTTGGGTTAAGGGCCTTGCTCTGAAGCCCAACAGTGCAATGACACCACCAACCCTGGGAAATGAAACGGCAACCTTCCAATCATATACACAGCCTCCTTAACCACCGAGCCACACGGAAACGCTTTGATGAATCTTCCAGTGAGATTTCACACTGTCTCGAGCGCTAAGGGGTACATGTCTCCTGTCTCCCAAACTGTACACCCACGGCATCACGGGATCCGCAATGATTGAGCGGGGAAAAGACTCCGGATTTCCATTTCAAAAAGGCTAGTAGTGAGTCAGTCAGTATCCAAGGATTTACCCGTATGATATCGTGCTTCAAAAACAAATTAAATAACGGAAAAACTGAAATATTCTCAACTGTTTCTCTTCATCACCCAGACAGTCAAAGAATGTCTAGCGCATCCAGACCCAGAACGTATAATCTTTTTTGGTCCTTTTCAAGAACAGAATTCATATGGTTTATTTTAATCCTTAACTTATTTGAGGGAAAAAAAGTTATTTGTTATTTCCTGATCAAGGGATTAGCTACTTAATAGCTATTAATATTCATCCCCATTGTTTAGTGTTACATTAAATACACAAGAATACAGCAAAATCACTGTACATTAGTTACATACAGTAAACGACAGCTAGACACCCACCAGCTGACTCTTACAGAAAACAGTACGTACACTAAATTGACACAGAAAATACCTGGCAATGGAAATGTATTTTTGGAAATGTATTTGTATAGAATCAAACAGTTCAAAATATGTAATTGTATTAGTTGTATAAAAAAAAACATGGCTTTGAGATATGAAACAATTTCTTCTACTTTTGCTTAATCACTTGCTTCCCATACAGAAATAAAAGCGAAATTAAACTATCTATACATTGCGTATTATATGGTGATGTATATACGTACATTCAGTGGTGATTTAACAGGTACACCGGCTGGGATTCACTTTTATCTTCAATGCCACTTCAAGGGTGGAGTCGTGTGTGCAGAGCGGTCATTCTCCACCCTGCTGCTGTACTGAGCTGTAGTTATTTTTCCGTTTGTGGCCTCCCCGTTAGCTTTAACGAGTCTGGCTGCTTGCCTCTGACCTCTCATTGATGAGGTGTTTCCTTCAATAGGATTGCTGCTGAACGGACATCTTTTCGCTCATCGCACCACCCTCTGTAAACTCCAGAAAGTGTAGCGTGTTGTCAGATCCCGGGAAGGCGGCCGCTTCTGAGAAGCTGGACTCACCACTTACGGCATTAAAAGTCACACCGTACTCAAAAGCGCTTAGATCAGGCGTCTTAGTCGTTCAAATGCTGCATTCCGTTTACCTCGGAGATCGGAAGTTGGAACTGGGAATGCCGTCACACCCAATTCAGCCGCGTTCCAGTACAGCAAGTCGGAAAGCCATTTAGCAATACCAGAGACCGGTTTCAAAAAGCAAGATTTCATACTTAGCCAGATAACTTGTCGGGTTTAAGGTACCCCAATTTAAATGGCCTTTATCTTCATTAAGTAAATTTCTTGATGGTCGTTATTGTTATTCAGTTATTTCAGTTTGATTCGATTCACTTTTATTTATACAGTGCTTTTCTATTTTCATAAAGCAGTTTACAAAGTCCCCAGAGGAAGTCTGAGATACAAAACTCCCTCACAGAGAGGGGGAAATTTTAGGAGGAACCAGACACATTCTGCCCTGGCTGGCACAGGGCAGCACAAGTACACATCATTTAGAGTGAGGAAAATTCAGGCAGGCAGGGGCAAGCAAGTACGCACTCAGAAAAACGGTAAATATTTGTACATTTGCTTGTCACAGGGGCTGTATCCTTGTATTTGTACCTTGGACTCTGCGGAACATCCCAAAGGTACAAACAGCATTAATGTACCGCAAATGGTACAGAAATGTTCCTCAGAGTCTATTTCTGTACCTTAAAAGGTACAATTACCTACAGCTAAGGGTACAGTTGCAGACTCTTGACATGAATGTCACTGATCTGCACTGGGCAGAAGTGGGTAATTAAGGTCCAGAGAGTAAAAGTCCAGACCAAGATTTTGTTTCAACCAACCAGTTGAGTACCCTGTGACCTTTTATACTCAACTGGATGGTTGAGACAAAATTTCGGTCTGGACTTTTACTCTCTGGACCTGAATTACGCACTTCTGGCACTGAGGTGTGGTAGGTCTGGTCCTGTGATGTGGAACAGAGCATATAAAACAGCCCAAATGGAGTCTGAGGCTCGATTACAGTCGATCCGGAGTTCACCAGGATCCGATCCGGCTGTGGTTCAGCAGCACTGGAGCAGCTGTTGCAATGTACATCTGTCTGATGTCCCGCTCTCCTCCGCGGGATCCCAGATGGGTTGGCATGGCGCTGCCAAAAGCCCGTAGACATAAGCAGATGGTGAATGTTGCCTGGCCAGGGGCCAGTGGACAGATGGACACAGCAGCAGTTCAGGGTTTTGAGGATCAAGGTCCTACACAGATACTGAGAAGAAATCCCAGCTGTCCCCAATGTCCGGAATATAAGAATATGTGTCACTATCTGAACAGAACTGTAAGTCTACATTCAAGATTCAAGAGGCGTATCTGTCACGTAAACAGCTGCACACATACAACATGTAGCGGAATGTAACCCTGGTCACTCTGAGCAGCTGTGCATGATAACAAAACATAGAGAAAAAATAAGTAAAAATATGAATATAAGATAAAATATGCATGAAATGTTCACCAGTACATAATCTATACATAAATGATAGGTAAGAGATATTTAGATATGCAATATAAGTGCAATGTGCAAGAGGCTTGAGGTATGTGCCAACGATTTGGACAGTGTGAAGCAGTACCTAGAGGCATTGAGTAAACAGTACTTTATTACTGTATTGTGCTGGTTTAGGAGCCTTATGATCTGGGGGAAAAAGCTCCTCCTTGACCTTTCAGTTCTGGTCATAAGGCTGCGGAAGCGTTTGCCTGAATTCAGCAGGCAAAACAGAGAGTTATTGGGATGGGATGGATCCTTGGAGATTTTTTTTGCTGTGGTCCTACAGCGGCTATTATAAATGTCTTGTAGGGAGGGCAACGCAGATCTGGTGCAGCACTCACCTGCTCTAACCACCCTCTGCAGGGCTTTCTGGTCCCGGGCAGAGCGGTTCCCGAACCACGATATGACGCTCATGGTCAGGATGCTCTCTATGGCAGCGAAGTATAAGGCCTTACGGACAGCAGGAGAGACCCTAAACCTCCACAGCTGCCTCAGATGGTAGAGCCGCTGCCTCGCCTTGATGACCAGAGTATGTGTGTGTGTGGACCATGTGAGGTCCTCCTGTAGATGGATGGTGAGGTATTTGAAGGTGCTCACCTTCTCCACTGTAGCACCAGCGGACAGGTGTGTGAGAACCCTGCTGCCTCCTGTAGTCCACAGTCAGCTCCTTTGTTTTATTGACGTTCAGCTGGAGACTGTCATGCTGGCAGCATCTTTCCAGGTTCTCCACTTACTTCAAGTAGGCCGACTCATCATCGTTGTAGATGAGGCCGAGCACTACTCTACTGCAGTGTGTCGACCCAGTGCATATTTTTTGTCAGGGGCGTGGCTATGGATGGGCAGGGGATGGGCAGTGCACTTCCAAAGAGATCATTTGCCCACCCAACAGAGACACACCAAATCTGACCAATCATTAGTGATTTAACAGATTCCCCATGACAGCTCAGGGAGCTCGGATTAGACAGAAAATATGATTCAACAAGGAAGACAAGACAGGCTCTGTGTTCTGTCCCAACAGTCCTACCAGACAATTATCTGACACTATGTGCTGTGATAAAATGCAGCTTAGTGCTAATCAGCAGAGCATGCAAACCAGGTGAGGGACTCAGAAATGTAATCAACACCTTGCCTCATTGAAAACAGGGCGTGATGCACCCGGCGTGACATTCTGGGTCATCCAGGGTTAAGGGATCTGCAAAGGAAACGAAATGATGATACGATCATGATTATATAAAATAAAAGGCTAGAAAAGTCCCCAGAATGAATGTAAACTCTTTGAAATGTGTCTGTGACCATTGTGTTTTGACAAGCAAAGCCACTAAATCTAATTCAATAAAGGCTTTTCAATTTTTCTGTTTTTTTTTCCCCTTGCAAACCAGCTGCTCAAAGAAAATCTGTGACAGCTGAGTGACAACCAACCTCCCCCCCCATCCCCCTCCTGTTTTTAATGGCCAAAGTGCTGTAAGTCCAAGGTGACACCCTTGGCAAATAGGAGACAGCCACTGTCTGATGAACTGGGTCATACCATTTCATAGCATCCCAGGGAGGTTGTGGGGGGGGGATTGTTGCTTTTCCAGTAGCAGAAAACAGGGAAACAGGGACCTCTCGTGGAATTCGAAAAATTCTTAGTGCACTTTCCAAATGCTGAGGCAGCCAAAACTGCCCGTGAAATAATTCAAATGTGGGACATACAATCCCTCTAACATAACTCATCTTCGTTCACTTCTTTAGCATTTTAAACAAAGTCATTTTGTGCTTTCATCTTTTTTTTTAAAGCTATTTGAATTTGGTCAGCTTTGTCTGTCACAACATTGTGCTCTCTGGACATATTGTGAAAGGAAAACTGTTGGAATGTGATGATGGTGGTTAAACATACTAACTGGTTTGGTTTTATTCAGAAACAATATTCTTGCCAATTCCGTGTTGTTTATAAACTAAGCCCCCTTTGACTCAAAGGCTTTACTGAATCATTCCACTGCTTCACATCCAGTTACCTGCTGCTGTAGTTAATATTTATTACTGTAATAAGTACTCATTCTCTATCTACTATGGATACTTTTTTAAGAAAAGTCATACTTACACAATTTCTATTTCAACATTTTACGTCATAGGTGGAAGTCTGATGAGAATTGCAAAACATATCTTGTTTCAGCTGAGAGGGTGAGCTACGATCCAAATATTCCAGTCTTCCATAATTGCTAAGCAGCCCCCTGCTTGCAACACAAGGGACTTGAATTAACAACTGATGCAAGTGTCTTCTTGCTCAAAGGATCTGCTCTCTAACAGTGAAAATGTTTCCAGAAGTAAACATGTGAATCACACTTTCCAATGCAAATGATGCGTACTTACTATTTTTGTATTATTTACAGACGGTTCGGTCTGCTGTTGCTCTACAGAAATTTCAAAGCAGATAAACAAAGCTCACAGCTTTAGCCCAGTCGGCACTTACAAACAAAGACGGTGAGTGGTGTGTGCCTCAGTGGGTTAGGACCCTCTGTCTGTCATCAGAAGGTTGCCAGCTCAAATGCTATAAATGACAGCGTGATTTTGCCTTTGAGCCCTTAAGCAAGGCCCCAAATCCTAAATTGCACCAGAGGCTAGATCAGGGGTGGGCAATCTTATCCGCAAAGGGCGGGTGTGTGTGCCGGTTTTTGGGGTAACCTTTAGGTCAGCTGTTCAAACCCAGGTGTGAGGACTCTTCAGCCAATCAGTCCTCTAATTAGTGACCTAATTAGTGAGTTGCAGTGATTAATGGTCCAGTGATGAAGTGCACCTTCCTTCCACAGAAAGCTTATTTGATGAATATAAGTTTGTAGAGCTATGGCTACATTTGGTCACCGACAATCGGTCCGCTGAGGTTCCTGCCTTCAACTGCCATCCCACGGCCCCTACAGGTGGCTGGACCTATATAGCCCTTTTGAGCTATGCCAAACTGGGCCCTGGGGCCACCACGCGCTCAATCACGGGCTGCCTTCCCAGGTCTGGCTCCAGGGTGGGGCCCCAGTCTCCCCATTTGCGGCAGGGTCACATATCCCTCTAATGTACTCGTCATGGGGGTCTATGTGAATCCCATTAAGTCTGGCTGCTCTTCTAGGACTAATTTGCCTTGGGAGACCCCAACAGGGGCAATTATCCCTAACAACATAGCTCCTGGGATCACACATGAAAGGTGGCAATTCATAAGGGGTTAGGGTTAGGGTCACCTCGACGCACGGCTCGGGCTCTGGAACCAAACACCTGGAGAGGAGCTGAACTCTATTCCACTCTGGAGTTGCCCAAGGGGAGAGGCAAAGGACAGGGGTGGGTCTGCTTATAGTCCCCTGGTTCAGTGCGACTACATTGGAGTTCACCCTGGTAAAGGAGACGGTGGTTGTCCTTCAACTTTCTGTTGGGGGACGGACTCAGACTGTTGTCTATGCCTATGTGCCGGACACCAGCTCAGAGTATCCAGCATTCTTGGAGACCTAATCAATTATCTGATCAATTATTGGACTTCTGTGCTGACCGCAGTTTGTCCATAATGAACTCCATGTTCAAACATACGGGTGAGGTCACAGTGAAGGACTTTTGGCTGGCTTCATCAAGCCATCAGGCAACTCAGGAGGCGGAAGCAGGGCTTTACCCATGCTGTCTACAGCAGGGATGGTGAACTGTTGACCTGAAATGGGAACAAAGTCAGGGCGGTGAAAGGAGTATCTCGAGGACTTTCTAAATCCCACCGATACGCCTTCCTTGGAGGAAGTAGAGTTGAAAGACTCAGAGGAGGTCTTACCCATCACGGGAACTGAGGTCACTGAAGTAGTCAAAAAACTCTTTGGTAGTAATGCTCCGGGGGTCAATGAGATGTTCCTGAGACTGGAGTAGAAGGTCCACTGTTGAGGGCCTTCATGTTCCCGTATAAATGGAGCAAGCAGAAGTTCTTGAAAGCTCTTGATGTTGTTCGGCTGTCTCAGCTGACACACCCCTTCAACATTGCGTTGAGTTTGGGGACAGTGCCTTTGGATTGGCAGACTGGGGTGGTGGTCCCAATCTTTAACAAAGGGGACTGGAGGATGTTTTCCAACTTTAGGGGCATCACACTCCACATACTCCCTGTGAAGGTCTATGGCGGGGTGCTGGAGAGGAGGGTTCATCAGTTGGTGGATCCTGGGATCCAAGAGGAATAATGTGGTTTTCATCCTGGTCTCGAAAACATTGGAGCAGCTCTTCGCCCTCCAACACACATACTGGACAGTTCATGGGAGTTTGCCTGTCCAGACTATACCTGTGTTTTGTAGACTTGGAAAAAGCGTACAGTTGTGTCCTTCAGAGGGTCCTGTGGAGGGGTGCTTCAAGAGATTTTGGTTACAGGGTCCACAGTTGAGGACCTTCAGGTTTCCTCCACAGGGTGTCTGGGCTCAGTCTTAAAGATGAGGAGATAAGGAGGACAGGGAGCTCAGAGTAGAGCCACTGCTCCTCCGCAGTGAAAGGAGCCAGCTGAGGTGGCTCAGGCATCTACGGATGTGGACAGATTTGTTGGTACACTTCCACAAAAAACAAAAAAGAAAACACAACTAACTCTGAAATAACTTGAAACTGACAAAAGTTTAATGGCAACACTTATTGTTTAGGAGTTGAACCAGGTGTCATCTGAACCTGGGTTTCCTTTAACCAAGATCTGAGCTCAAAGTCATTGGATAACCACACCAACCAATTATAACTGTTCACAACTCTCATTCAGTGGAATGACTGGTGTCCTTGAGGACTCCTCACTGAATCTTCGCACGCTCAGTTTGCAGATAGCAGAACAAAACCACAGCCGGCACCTGAAAACGTGCCAAGTTCTGCTGGTTCCAGGCTAACCTACCCGCCTCTCTCGGGTAGGCTGTGGAGTTTCCATGGAAACCCAAATACTGCACAAATCCAAGGCCGGGGGGGGTTGGGGTTCAATGGTGCCCTTCGTAGGCTTTATCTAGAGATCCAAGAGTCACGCAGTGAAAGAGGACATCTTCCATTTTCTGATGAAAACCTGCTGTATTTTTTGGAAACAGCAGAAGAGTACAATGAAAAAGAAAATCAGAATGTTTTTTTTTCCCTTTTAAACATGTTCTGCACTCCGGTTACCTGTAGGTAGTGTAATGATAATGAACTTCACCTGTACAATTAAATTCCATCCTTAAGAATAAACTTAGAAACACAGCAAGTCTAACATGTAGGAAGAAGATAAAATCAAAAACAAACAGTAAAAATAACAAATAATAAAATGACTATAAATAGAAGTCTAACTAAATGGCCATTTAAAAAAAAAGATTTATTTGAGTAATTTAAAAGCGAAAACTGGTTTAGTCTCATTGATTCTGAAGCATAGCAGTCAAGCCACAAACTTCTCTTACAAACTGAACCAGGCTACATAAGGGACATTAGAGGAACACATAGAGATGACGGCGCTGAAATATAATTTAAGGAGCCGACGAGCTGAACTTTGTGTTAACTGGGGAGAGGATGAAGCAGCTGGATTTGGAGAATTTAAAGAATTATAATCTAGCTTGTGGAATAATAAACAGATTTTTATGGCACGGAGTGTCTCCATACACCGTCAGTCCAGAGTCAAGTAGGGGGGGAGGAAAAAAAAATATTTGATGACGATAGAGTCCCACAATAGATTATATATTGATGATATTAACAGAGACTGGATGGCAGTGCAGAGTTAAAAGGTAGTTGTGACGGAAAACACAGTGAGCCCGGGCACTGCACTGAGGAGCCTCACGGCCAGTGCCGAGCAACACTGGAAGGGACCTCAAAGCCGTGTGACTGCCTCGTCACAGCATCTCCTCTTTCCCGCGAGCCGATAGCGATCAGGCGAGTCGCAGCCACCAGTAACGATTCATTCCGCGTAATTACCGGCGCTGACAGCCCGCGTCCGCTGGAGATATGGTCGACAAGCCAGACATGAAGGCCTGCTTTGTTCAGGGCTCTGCTCTTACGGACGACGCGCCCCTACTTACCTGCCCCTGTCCCCCCCCCTTGTTTGCGTGCCGGGGCGCCCTTCTCGGAACCGGCACGGGTTGCTTCCGCTTCTCAGCGTTGCTCCTGGAGGACGGCAATGTGCGCAAGTTGTCCAGCTCTCTTTAAACAGATAAAAACCGAGAGATAATGCAAAATTGGTTCAATTAGTATAATAATAATTTCAACGGATTTCTGAAGTATTCGGGAGGTCAGGAAAGCATTATACCTTCTTGCAGCCACAGTCTCCTAAACTGACACCAAAAAAGCTGATTGTTGGACACGTATGACCGACCTCTATGCTAGACGGCACCTAGATGATTGTTAAATGAGACATTCAAGATGCTATAGGTGCACATGTTAATTCCTAATTTATGAAAAAAAAAATCTGAAACTGTTTGCCTGTATAATTGCCTGTCATAGTACTTTTCATCACTTTAAACCTATGTGGGAGCACACAGTATATTCCAGGATCAATGGGCAAAAGGCAGGATTATATAATAGGCTATATAAACATAAAAATGTATTGCAGAAATGTTAGGGGTCAAAGCGTTTTTTACAGTTTGCCTATTGTGATTTTCAAACACAGTGGTGAAATATCTTATATTTAATGATGTATTATTATATTGATCCCCTTGGGGAAATTCTCTTGTCGCCTACCCCATCTTGCTCTCCATGACACGCAGACACATATGCGGTGGAGAGCGAGCTTGGCAGTGAAGGGCGGCCACCTGCAGCAGCGCCCATGGAGCTGGGGGTTAAGGGCCACGCTCAAGGGCCCACAGATGCGACCGTCCTGCCGAGGCTGGGGCCCAAACGGGCCACCTTCCGATAACAGGCACAGAGGCTCAGCCCGCTGACTATAAAACAGGAGTATGACGGCAAATCAATCAGCTAAAGTGTAAACTATGACAAATCAAATAAATTCACAATATAACAGAGGGGAGAAGAACGTCAGGCAGTGCACTTCCAAAAAAAGTGGGAAACCAACCTTTGCTTGTCACTAGGGCTCTACCCTCAAGGCTGTACCTTATAGCTGTAGGTAATTGTACCTTTAAAGATACAGAAATGGTACATTGATGCTGTTTGTACCTTTGGAATGTTCCATTTCTGTACCTTAAAATGTACAATTACAAAACAAAGATACAAATTATTACCCTTTTTCTCACAGTAGAGTTACGTGGATTCTACGTAATCATATGTCTTCCATTAAAATCACAGTCTTCCAGAGGAGGTCTATACCGTTCAGTCCAAATTCTGAACAAAGTTAACCCTAAATAATATTAGCCATCAATCTAGCAGCGCAGCAAAGGTTATAGATTCTTTATAAACTGAAGAAAGAGAAGGTGGAAAAAAATCCCAAAAACAGTGAAATGATCTGGTGCATTTGTTTCTCCAGTAATGTTTGATATGGTTTCGGAAATATATGTCCAATAGTTGGATGGAACACTGTGTGTGTGTGTGTGTGAATTCCCTATAAGAATATTGTTACTTTTCCTGTGTTTTGTTGACTTACAGAGTGTTTTACCTTCAAAATGACGTGACGTTGTAAAGAACAACTTGTACTACTGTGGTATTTTACAATGCTTTCACTGTAAAGCAGAGAAGAGGTTTTGTCCGTCGCCGAAAAGAATATGAATTCGCGTTTCTTTTTTTTTTACCACTGTACTTCTGCGTTGAAAAACAAGCGCTGATCGGCGCGATCCACCCACTAGGGGTCAGTCTTGCGTAATATTAATGAACACTGTGGCTATGCGTCCTTTGGAGATGTGCGGCAAGACACCGTCTTTTTTCGAAGCAAAATAGGTCCACGGGGTCAAAGTTTTACAACAGGTACATTGCACCTAGCGAGAGAAGCATTTTATAAACTCTGGAGTATTAAAGGAGACCTGTTCTTGAACACAGCACCTCAAACACAGACGTCACATTATCAAGTGACAGAATAACTAAACGCAAGAATGAGTAATGTTATCAGCAATGTATGTTGCCATAGGGCATTGCTTGAGTGAAAAAATATAGTCGTGAAAAGTGCCATTCTTGCCTTTGTAGGAGAGTTACGTCCTTCGCTCTCCCTCCTACTAAATAGGGCATAAGATATCAGAGTGGGAAATCAGATGAAACGTGTGATGAACAAGTGATAACAGGATCAAACAATGTACACAACATAAGAGCACAGTATGAAGGGACGTAAATAAACAGTCACTCACCTACCCTAAGGAAGTCTTACTGATACTATGCTGGTGGCTTAATGGTTAGGGACGCGCACTCATAATTGAAAGATTGCAAGTTTGAATCTCTGACCAGCAAGGCACCACTGAGGTACTCTAACAAGATAGCGCCCCCAAGCACTGCTCCCCGGGTGCAGGATTAGCTGCCCCCTGCTATGTCAAATTGTCACATATGGGTTAAATGGAGAGAACATATTTCGTTGTTGTGTGTCAACAATGACAACTAGTCACTAAATTCTATTCTCTACATTTTGGAATAATTATGAAGACATCAAAACTATATCGTATATGGAATTATGCACTGACCAAAAAAGTATTTTAAAGAATAATAATTTGTTGGCGAGGGGGCAGCTCCGTGGATTGGGACTCAGAAGGTTGCTGGTTCAAATCCCTGGATTGGAAGAGTGATGCTGCCATTGGGCCAATGGTAACATAACAATAATACCAATTGTTTTACAGTGCAGGGAGGCTGGGGCTTCCTTTATCGTCCTGGTGCATGTGTGAGTGTCCGTGAGCTCACTGCTAATTGCTGTTGTAGAATCTAACTGCTGCAGGGACAGAAGATCTTCAGAAGTGCTCTGCAGAGCAGGGCAGGTGGAGCAGCCTGTTGCTGAAGGAGTTGACTAGGGCACACAGGGACTCCTGCAGGAGGTGGGATCCGGGGGGCACCCCAGCACGGATCCAGCCCTGCCGATCACTTTGTTCAGCTTCTGTTTTTCAACTGCAGCAACATACAGCTGCAAAGATGATGGTTGATGCCACCGCTGAGTCAAAGAAGAACTTCAGAAGTGATCAGCGTACACTGAAGGACCTCAGTCTCCGCGATAGATAGAGTCGTCTCTCGCCCTTCTCATACAAGACAATGGTGTTGTCCATCCAGTCCAGCCAGTTATCCACACTGTCATAAAAAAGTACCAATTTGTAACTTTAAGGGTACCATGACTTTTCATTGGCGCTGTACCCTAAAGGGTCTGCCAGTTGTACCATAGTGACAGGTAAATGTACCGTTTAAGGTACAGAAATGGACTCTGGGGAACAGTTTTGTACCCTAGGGGGATACATTAATGATGTGGGTACCTTGGGGAGCAAAACTATACCAGAGCTGTACCATCTTTTCTGACAGCGTATAGGATTGGACAGTCTCAATCTCCATCCCCTAGATGATCTGGACTGACTGATGGAGGCTTTGCCCTGTGAATGTCCTCCACCACGTGATTTTTACAAGGATTCTCAAGTTTTCCAGGTTGAATATAGATCTGTGCAGCATGTCAATGGCTGTCATCCACCCCAACAGGCAGCTGATAGGTCAAATGTAGAGGGTCCATAGATGAGATGGGTCCTCCGCAACAGCAAGGCATCAATGGCAGCAGTACCAACGGCAGGTTGCAAAATTTCCTATAACCACCAAAACAACAGAGGCTAAAAGCTGATGGGTGAGTGCCGGTCCACAGAAGGGCCAAGGGCAAAGACTCGTCATTTGCAAGGCAAATTCCAGTACGTATGTGTCCCCTAGGAACCTCCAGACAATGGTCTGGGACACAGTCTTAGAAAAGGATCATCACAAAGCTATAGTGAGTCATCCATTTCCCCTTTTTTCCCATAGCTCCTACAGCAATTGTGTTACTATGAGAAAAGCCTGACATGTGCCATTGGGGTCCATTTGACCCCAGGGAAGGCGTGAAAGTTAAAAACTTCAAAAATTTGCGCAATCAGCAAATCTTAATATTTCATCATCATCACCATCATCATCATATTCAAATTCTTATATTTATTACTGCAATAGTCGTCTGTTAAGCCAGCAGACGTACATTGATCGATGACACCCAATCAAACAAAAAAATGAATGAAATTGGCATTATTTATATCAGTATTTTTTTGGGGGAGGGGGATTCCTTCATTTTTGAGCCAGAATTAACTCTGACAGGTTTCAAGGGAGAAGAGGCGCAATGATCTGTAAGGAAATTACATTTGCATTAAAGAAGGACAGCACAGCAATTCAGTGCCGGGCGATGCTTCCGTGCTCTGAGGGTTCATGATAGCACAGTCAATTCCTGAAAGATAAGTAAAGATGGCTTGTTGTATCCCAAGTCAAAATTTGCATATTCCCCCTTAAAGCAGGAAAAATGAGACTCATACACAATGTATCAAAAGAAGAAAAGCACTGGCAGTGTGCAGTGTGCAGTGAAGACACAACATACATCACTACTCTAATAGGACTCTTTTCTTCCCAGTATAATCAGATTGTGTAAACCCACCACATTATCTAAAAGTAGGTTTTTTATTTTTATTACTCAGATTCATATTTGCTATCATGATATTGCATTTATAAGAAGTAGAGACATTTTGTAGGATATGTTGAAAACTGCAGAGGTTTCAGAGACATTTAAAGTTTTTAAGAAGTTTTTATTGCCCAACCTTTGCCCATGACAAATTGAGATGGTGTGTGGCTCAGCAAGTTGGGCCTCTGTCCCACTGACTGGAAGGTAGTTGGTTTAAATCCCAATGGGTACTTTCAACCCCAAGCTGTGTCGGGGGAGGGGGAGATATACTTCCATCCATCCATCCATTTTCCAAACCGCTTATCCTACTGGGTCGCGGAGGGTCCAGAGCCTATCCCGGAAGCAATGGGCATGAGGCAGGGAACAACCCAGGATGGGGTGCCAGCCCATCGCAGGGCACACTCACATGCCATTCACTCACACATGCACAGTTTAGCAAATCCAATTAGCCTCAGCATGTTTTTGGACTGTGGGGGGAAACCCCACGACGACATGGGGAGAACATGCAAACGCCACACACATGTCACCCAGGCGGAGACTCGAACCCAGGTCCCAGAGGTGTGATGCAACAGTGCTAACCACTGCACCACCATGCCGCCCCACTTCTCATTCATTAAGTACTGAATTAAAGTGGTACCTTGGAACACAAACTTAATTCCTCGTAGAAGGCTGGTCGAGCTGCAATTTGGTCGAGGTCAAAGAAATAACGTAAATGACTTAAATCCGTTCCAGATCCCCAAATGATTGCCTATTTAAACAGATCTACCCAACTAATTATAAAAATCATTAACAATCCATATAAAACTAATACACACGTGAAAAGGCACAAATATAAAAGCAATAAACTTGAAATAAATGACAATCTCATACTCCGAAGCGAGAGCAGACACACGTGCGCTACCTTCAAGTCGCGCTTTAATTTCCTTTATAAGTTCTACAGCTACTCTCACAACTTTGGTTTGCTGCTATCACTGCTCATTTTCTTAGGGGACATGATGACTCTATCACTAAATGTACTGTAGGTGAAGCACAAAAAAAATCACAGGACCGCAGCTTTTTCACGTCGAACTTGGCCAAGAGGTACCGAGAAACTGAAAGCGATTCATAGGCATCAGCATCTCAGTCGGTCCGTTTGCCTTGGTTTCAGCCCATCAGACACACATCCGTACCAGTTTTAGCAGGTCTGTTTTGTTTTGTCATGTTCCAATTATTCATTCGAGCTGCGACTACGTTTTTCTCGACAGAACCGAGGTCCGAATTGGTGGAGTTGAACGCGTCGCGACACCTACAAGTTTTAACAGGAACGGTAGAGTTCGGTCGTGGTACAAGTCGAACAAAAATTCTGCAGATCCGTTCCAAGTCCGAGCTGGTCGATTTAAGAGGCTACAAAATCTCATTTCATTACGCTAAAATCATATTGCCTCTATATTCTTAAACATATATTCAAATAGGCCTACTTATATTTCGTTGCAAATGTTGCCCACTGTTTCCATTACATACGTATTGGCATAGTCTATAACATACACAACCACAAATATTTATCCAGTGAGATAAATAAATATATTGTAGCTCGGAATATCTTGCTCTGGACTGAGCTGACGCACATTAAGGTTTCCCCAGGGAAACAATTCCTCCGTGAAACGACGGCTTCATTCAAAGCAGAACTCATGGCCTCCAGCAAACCTCTGGGGATCCCTCACTGCGAAATAAACGTTTTCATTCTACTTAAATCACTATTTCGTGGGTTTTCAAATAGTAAAAGAATTAATAAAAATACAGATTTATTTAAACGAGTCTTTGGACCGGAATTCAGTGTCACCAATAACCTATACATCAAAGCCTTTGCATGTCGTTTATTACAGTTACTAAAGCTCAATTACTGCTACTAATAATAATAGATAATTCATTTTATTTTAAAAGTGAATTGAGGTAGCTTTCGCTGTGCGTATTGCCTCTGTTTTCTAATCTAGAATGTCGATGCAAATGAAAGAAAAACGTCCTAGCGGTTATTTGAATGTAAGCAAATGGGGTAAGCTAACTTCAGAAGCAATAGTTTGACCGGTATATAATGGCCAAAGGTCCGCCGGACAGTTTTAGAGTTAAGAGTGTACTGACTTTTGTACGATGATCACTACTTACCTTGTTTAACGCCTAAAATAACCGACTAATTTCAAACAATTGACAAGAGAAAGTAACCTGACAACAGGCAGCTGAACAATATGGAAACTGGTAAGAAGAACTTTCCTTTACATAAATTCTTTTGGTGCCTTGAGGCGCCAAGGCCCTTGCATAAATGGAGCATGTCAATGAAAATTTAAACATTTTGCGATATATGTTGTCGTGCTGGAAATGTATGGATTATCTAATATTTGTCCAATCGCAGAGAGCTGAGATTTACGAGCAGCCGAATGTAATCTCTGAGAAACGTTTCAGAACCAGAGTAACCATAATATGTAATAAAAAAACGCTATGTATAAAAATGTAGAATTATGTACAAGGCTAAAAGATTGTAATCCACCTGGGAAGGGAGTCAGTGGAGTGAAACGTTAGAAGGTATTATGCCGAATGTAAATAACAAAGCGAGTTCACAGGAAAGCGTTTATTTACTGTTCTTTTAAATGAATGTGATTTTCAAAACATGATAATTTGAGCATCTCTCAATATTCACTAAAGTGTAGCGTTCAGTGGCCTCTTATCTTCAACCACTTTCATAAAGCTGTCTTATTTTACATAGCACTGTGTTTTTTGCATGCAATTTCCTATCATATGCTAAATTGCAAATAGTGTCTGGTAACTATAAAAGGATTTATGCTACCTAGGAAATTTTAAAAGAAAAACCCTTAATCGTCTGAATATCCCTTAGTGACATTCCAGCATCGCATTTAACGCTGGTACCCTGTGCTAACCGAGGTAGCGGCCCCCACCCCAGACGACCCTTAGCAGGATAAGCTGCTGAAAACTTTGAATGTAACTTTTAATGAATTACAACAGGTGTGCAAATATGTAGTTTCATTTAAAATGCTTTGTATAAAATAGATAACTTATTACATTTTAATAATTGCCGATGATGATGACGGTGATGATGACGACGGTGATGATGATGATGACGTTGAGCGTTAACTTGTTTGTACTGTGCCTTGTCAGACAGCTATCCCGCTTGTTAAGAGAAATGTTTTCTAGTATGGTTAAGATATACGTGAGTTTTATCTTATATTAGGATTAGGAATCTTTTTTTCTGTGATGACGCTAATCTTGAAATAATTGTTTCTGGAGATTTTGACTTGTAGACGCTAAATAGAATATAAGTCTAAATCAGGAAACTCTGTAAACGTATTTCAAAAGTGCAATGAACTTTAATGAAATATTCTTATTTATCCGACTTAAAAGAGATTCTCTGTCCTGATTCTAATAATTACTAGCTTAATTTGACTTCGGTTATGGTGGGTTTGCTCCGTTTAACTTTTTTTTCGTTTTTTCGAACTAAGAATTGACTAAACGCCATAAACTGTAGGTATCATCGGTGATATTTTCAGCATCCGAATGTGACTCAATGGCTCATGTACTACTTTGTATAAAAGAGCATTTCCCTCATTTCAGAGTGTATGTAGAAATTTATAAATTAAGGTGTAACTGTACTTTTTATCACTTGAGACTTTTACATCAGGTTAATGAGTGTAATATATAGGAACTACAATTTGCGTTATAGGTCTCCACGTTCATGTATCATTAGGGTTTTCTGTGAAAAATTAACAGGAAAAGCTGCACGATTTGATTGCATTTTATCGGCACTGCGAATGTTTCTGATCTGATTTTCGACGGTTTCCATTTCCGTGCTTAATGAGTGAGGCCTGTTGTCATCTTGTTTGGTTACTTATATAAGTCATTCACCGGAAATGCAGCATACAACACGATGCTGCGCTTTTGTCGATCGTAGAAGCACCTACAAGGTATTTCCCGAGTTATGAAACCCCCGACTTACGGACAACTCATACTTACGAACGGAGTGCCATACAGTACAGCCTATTATATGAAATATTCGACTTAAATAGAGCGGTTTGTAATAGCGAAGGCGCACTACTCGTGAAAAGATAGCGCAGTTTCAACCGTTCGAGGTACAGTACAGCACCTTATGTAGATACTGTTATTAGTACCACATAATAATTATTATGCACTGTATTATTATATTTCCGACTTACCTACACATTCGACATGGAGACAGACTTGGGTAACGGATCTCGTTTGTAACCTGGAGACTGACAGTGCTTAAACATTTATGAGTAACAGTTGAATGAACGTTTTGTCAGTAAACTCGAAAAAGCAAATTCATTCAATTAATTTTAAAAGATTCAGTAAGCGATGTAACCTGCCAGGTTGCACGAATATGACTTTATTTCCTTTTATCTGCATTTTTGCACTGCGAGAAGAAGTTTTATATCAAATAAAAAATTGTGCTGTTAACCAGAATACATCCAGAAATTAAAAGTGGAAGTACGAGCCTCCAAGCCTGGACGGCGAACGGTGCTCCGTGAAAACATGCACGCTACTTGGGTCTGAAATAAATGTATGATTATGATTATATATATATATAATCATATATATATATAGATATATATATGTGTGTGTGTGTGAGAGAGAGAGAGAGAGAGTGCGTGCTAAAATACTGTGCGCTGGGAACAGGCGAAACACAAACGTAAACTTTTATTGACGGACACTTAATGCACTGGGTGGTCGAGTCGTTCAGTTGGTGAAACGAAAGAAAACAAAATCAAGCTTGAGGAAGCAAGACAGTCCAAATAAGAAATCAGAGTGAGTTACATGTTTGTAAACACTGTCGAACGTAACTGCAAAGCATTGCATAAATAACATTGGTTTTCAGAATTGTCTTTTGCTTCTTAATGCTGTCAATCTATGTAATACTTGAAGGACATTAAAGTCAAATGCACTTGCCTCCCCAGTCTGCTCCCCTCCCCCCAGTTGAAATGGTCTAGATCCACCACTGTTCCCAGTGCAATATCTGTTCAATGTCAAACCTACATAACTGACGATCTACTGGTGACTTGCGCATAAGAATAGCTTCTGCAATAATAATGCTTATTAACGAACATAAATTTCAGAAACGTGCATATAAATTGGGTATTTCTCTTACACACTGAGCTAAGTCAAATGCAAATAGTCCACAGTAAATGATATCAGAATAGGGCTAATGGAAGAAGCAGGCAGCCTTGCAGATGAGCTGCACCTGATACTGAGGTGCCTGTCTGAGTCATACTTAACACTCCAGTCGCTAATCAAATGAGTCGCGGAAAAAGAGTCATTAATACTCTGCATGGAATGTAACATGGCGAAACCTTACATGCACTGTGCTAATTGAATTTTACCTATGCCTTGTGCATTGTGAAATAGTGGATTCCCAGTGAATTTAGTTGCTGTCCCAACAAAACATGGCCCCGAGATTGTAGCAAAAGCTACAGTGCATTTCAATGTCTTTGGCAGTGTGCTTCCTTGTTTCTTAATGCTTCCTGAATTGTCAAGTTTCCTAAAACCCATAAAAGCAACACACAGCCAAAGGACCTAAAATGCACTGATCTTGCAAGTTATACGGATGAGCAGTTTATTTCAGTCACATGGGTTTTGACTAACATACAACGATAACCAAATGCGGGGCCCGATTTGTATATGAGGAGTCATTTGCAATATTTTTTGTTTAAATTGTCAGTATAAATTGGTTTGAGAAAGTAGTCTACTGAACATTCAACGCAGTGCAGTACGCAAGTTAGAAACACATTTACTGGAACTCTTCTTCCAGAAGAACTTACTACCATTTGTTTTCTCCAACCAAGGTAAGAATTACTTTTACGCATTTTTAGAAATCCAGAGAATGTACGATCATCACCAAATTCTGAAATGCGTGCTAGCTGTATATTGTGTGTGCTAATCTTCTTTGGTGCCGACTTGCAGAGGTGGCAATTTCAGTTCCAGAAAGTAAGAATCCAGACCAGGATTTTGTTTCAACCAACCAGTTGAGCATAAAGAGTCACAGTCACACGTGGATGTTATTATTGACATTTATGTTCAGTCCAGACCATAAAAAATTTCAAGCCAATAAATGTAGAGAGTGCAGTACGTTGGGAATACATCATGAAAACTCCTTTGCGGTTTACGATACAGATAGATGTATTTCCTTCTTTCAGAGTACTCCAAGAGAGTGTATCAGGGGGTCAGAGTGAAGCACACGGTGAAAGATCTGCTGGCAGAGAAAAGATCACGGCAGACCAACGTGCCCAGATACAACGTGAGTGTATAAGTTGGGTAATTTGCCTGAACCTATCTGCTTACCCACCATTTCATTCTTCGCAGTATTTTTTCTCTCTTCCTTTGTCTCTGTTGTTATCATGACAAATAGCTGCCTAGATACTGAGTGAGCAACAGCTATTTATGAGTCAAGTTCTGCCCAACAAAATGTATTGATGGCCTCCATCACGGTGGTAGAGAAGCGCAGGAGAATGTCTGTTTGCGGCTGCGAGTGCAGTTTGCTGCTGCCTCCCGGTTGTGGCGGGCTGGCTATGCAAAGCTAGCATCAAACACACCTGCTGAGAAGCATCATCTCCCCGCTCCCCCACCCCGATCTCAGACAAGACAGCCATTGTCAGCAACAGAAATACTGAATTTGAGCTTTAAACAAACAGGAAAGGCTTCTCTTGCGGCCAGCCCTCCCCCTCACCCATCGATTCTGCCTGCCTGGTACAATTTGCTTGGGGTTTTTCTGTTAGCTGTGGCATGGCTCAGCCTGCCAGTACTGTGTGCTCCATAGCTAGGTCGCCATTAGGGTCACATGACTCAAAGCTGTCCCATATTGGACCTTCCCATTTGCTTGAAAAATTTGCCTCTGCCCACACATGTACAGTATGAGGCGGCTGATTTTTAAAGATTCCCATGCAGAGTTACAATTTAAAACCAGATACTCTGTTTTTTTCCCCCAAGTACCTACTACGTCACAGTGGAAAGTGTAGTCATGGAGTGACGTTTGTGTGTTGTGTCATCGTTATAAGAAAAAAGTGACTGTTACAAAGATGCCTTCCTTTCTTGCTTCCATTCCAGACTCCCGGTAACCCCCCCCCCCATTTCACTTCTCTCCATTGTGGTAAGCTAATGTAACCCGATAGTTAACGTGACTATCAGGAATGAGCTACACTGAGGTGCCTTAATATCACTTTATTACCAGAACACTTGGTTTGCAGTAGTAAACTTTCATGAGACTATGTCCATGTTTGTCAAATATACTCTTGAAAGCTAAATTCGACAGAAATTGCTCTCCTTAAATAAAAGGAATCAGGCCTCGGAAAGTATTCATTTAATAAGCCAAGTCAGATCCTGATTAAAAAAATAAATTCATTCAGTAGATGGTTTGTCAAAAGCTATATATAGAACACAAAAACGTGAGGTCAGAAAGAAGGGTCAACCAAAGGGTTAACCAGCATCCAGCTTCCCTGGGGTAGTTGGGGTTAAGAGCCTTGCTTGGATACCCGTCGTTGATGTTTACTCTGCTGGCCATGGGATTTGAACTCACAACCTCGTGGATATAGCCATAGATTCCTGCTGATTTCATGTTGCATGTCACTATCTCATAACAGCCAAAGAAGCATGTGATCTGAATACCTCTGTGCCACCCCTAGACCAGAGAAGCAGTCTAAGGACAGTTCTTCGGTATCATGTGAACTTTTGCCGTGGCCTTGATTCCAAAGACTACCGGGTGGCACCTATGAAGTGACCTAACATCCAGACGTGGGTTTTGCTTGACAAATAACCAGTCCCCATGGCCTTCGTGGTCCATATAGAAGAATGACAAATTTAGAAGATGGAAGTCAAAACAAAGTTCTCGGCATATTGGACTACGTTGTCGATGCCTGTGATCGGAAGGTTGGTGGTTTGAACCCTGGCCTTGACAGAACAGTCCTGTGTCTTTGAGCCCTTGAGTAAGGACCTTAACCCCCAGCTGCAGGGGTGCTGCTTGATGGTTGACCCTGTGCTGTGACCCCCAAGCTATGAGGAGCAAGATGGCCAATGAAGGACTATTATTATTATTTTTATTTGTAATACACATGGATCACAGGACACACAGAAATTCACACTCTTAAGGGCAAGTTACCTCTTTCTGGAACTTACTGGTATAGACGCCAAACACGCCACTGCCTTACAATGGATGATTCTGGATTTGTAAGTCAGTAAATGGAGCCACAATATGCCGAATAGTGTTTAAGCAGGCAAATTATATTCATTATGGAACAATAGAAACCACAGTGACTGTAGAAGGTTCACTGCTTTCTGTGGAATGGAGAAATGCCAGATGCATGTTTGCGGAGAAGAACACAGGAACACCATTGTGGCAATACAGAATCACCAAAGGAAGACTGGCCTCAGGTGACCAGAGATAGTCAGATTGATTATTTATGTCTGTCTTTAGTTTTTTGTAAATGGCATGACTGTACATGTACATTTAGCAGGGACTTTTAATATATTTTTGTGGTCAGACAGTCATTGAAATTTGGGGTTAAGGGTCTTGCTGAGGGAGCAAAGAATGACATCACTCTGCCGATCCTGGGATTCACACTGACAACCTTCCGATCTCTGGCACAGTATCCCGACCCACTGAGCCACACAGTGCCACCAATTAATGGACCTGGCCCCAATAACTAAGCTACCCATTGACACTGGCTCCTGAAATTGTTTCATGTGGTCAGCCATGATACATCCCTCATTTGTTTGTTTTTTTCTGGGGCTCTTGTGTCATGTCAGGCCACCCCACCCCCACCCCCCTGGCCTAATGTGAAAAAGGAGAATTTATAAATTAACTTCTTTGAGATGCCAAGCTTCCTTGTCACTTGGCCGGGAACATTCTTGCAGCTATTAGTGCAAAAATAAATGACTCAATGAATGTGGGCGATAAAACAGGACCATTACAGGTTCATATTTCTCGCGACATGAACACATTCCATGTCAACAATCACATGAATCTGAAGCTTAATGTTGAGATAATGTTGTGGAACATTGGAATGAGGCAGTCTGCCTGTCTGGGCGCAAGAGCGCTGGTGTGGACTCCATGTCCTTGAATAAAACTATGCAGAGATTCGCTCCCCCCTTCCTTTTTCCTTCTGTGCCTGCGCCCCCCAGCCTGACTGCCATCGGGCCTGTAGATGAGGTCTGAGACGTACAGGTCCTCAGGAGGGAAGTCTTGGTGCTGGCATTCAAATGACATTCAAATGGAACCTTCAGAATTTGCATGCCTCCCAGCCAGACCTGCCCCAGAATCAGCTCTTTCATGTTTGCAGTATGCAAAGCGCCGGGGACCTTGTCGTTCTCTCCGTCTGTCTCCACCTCTCCCCCCCCCCCCACAACAAGACATGGCCGGTCCTTGGAGACAGGTCACCAATGCACCCAGCGCCCATTTCACTGGGCCTGAAGCTCGCAAAGCACCTCTTACAGCACCCCCTCCCCTGGGGAGATGTAGGGGTGGGGGGGTAGCCATTAATCCAGCATGGCCGGCTGCCAGATCCCACACAGGGACAGGTGCCTCCGATCTGCAGGGTTATAAGGCAGGTTTTGCATATCTCCCTAGCAGAAATGCCTTCCTGTGCACTGATGCTTGGCTTCAGGAACAGAGCGGAATGAGGTCATTGTTTGGCTGGTGTTGGGCCACATCTAATGATGGCATCCGCTTTCTGCTTATTCACATATTTTTTTATGTACTTTGTAGGCCTTTTATGTCTTTGTTGCATCAGTCTGAATAGCTGGATCCTTGAGGCCGAAAACACAAAATAGTAATAGAACACAAAGCCGGTCAGAGGGGCTCTGCAGGGTCGCTCCCTGGGCCCATTAAGCACGTTAAAATGGAGTGGGGCTTTCGGCTGGCTTGGCTTTTGTTCCCCGTACGCCCAGCAGGACCTCGCTGTGCTTCGTGCAGCCGTCTTCATTTTAACGAATGAACAGCCTGCATCTGTAGCTGACAGAATGTGAATAAAATAACTTACATACAGTAATATCAATTCTGACTGGACTGAGATTGACTGGCAGGCTGGTACTTCATTATATATAACGGATATATGTATATATATATATATAAATATATATGGAGGGTGCAGATTTGGGTTCAACATTGGTAGGGACTAGGGAGCGAGTCAGCCCCCACCCCTACCTCCCAAAACACACACAGTGCTCCTACTACATGTTCCTACCATCCAAATCTATGCCCTTAATATAGATAATTCTATTCAGTTATACGCAAATGTCAACATTATAATACTGTAGTACTTGCTGTCATAACAAATGTTTTACATGAAACATGGAAAAAAGATACCAAGTCTAAGCGATGACTGAACTGGCCCATGTGTTTCGCTGTGAAGTTGGTATGACAGTAAATATGATATGATTTCCTGTTTCCCAGGTGGGGGAGGCTTTGACCTGCCTTACCCCCCCCCATCATGATAGGGCTGATGCAATGATCATAATGATACTTTTCCTGATACACGCATCCACCCCCCTCCACGTGTGATCAATCCAGGTCGTGACACTTAATGAAAACGAATGTGATGATGACTGTCTTGTGGAGCCGGTGTCCCTTTGAACGTCGGCTCAATTTCTGCATCCGTCTGCAGGAAGCGTCAGTGTGGCAGTGATATCTCTCCGGGACAGAGTAGCAGAGCCACAGCTAGGGGGCAGTATGCAGCAGCGATATAATCACACATTCTTCTCTCTGCAGGGCGGATCGAGTCCCTCCCAACCGACCTTCGTCCCAGTTTCAGGTGAGGTCCTGACGTACACACCAGTGAAATGGCAACACGAACCTTACCAATTATCCCCAAACTACGCACGGTGGTCATGGTAAACAGAAGGAGAAACTGTGAGATGCAAAACATTTAGCTTAGCAAAGAATACTGATATTTATCTTTAAGGAGTCCATCTCGTTTCAGTGGAATAAGACCAGATATCTCTCAGCTGTCTGTTGGCAGAGTGCTTGAATTAAGCCTTCTCAGCCTTCTCAGCGGGGCCACCCGATTGGCTCCCCGTTTGCTGCCGAGCCAGTGGTGCTGGCCATGCCACATGGAGATTAAGGAAAACAAAATAACTGTCGGCCAACCTGAAAGCCTGGCTTTGTGTTTTCATTTCCTGGTCAGGTTCCCACGTGCTTCCTGGTTACTACGGCATGAGAAGACCCTTCATGGCTGACACGGAGATCTGCCATCCAAGCAAACCGTTTCCAGCAGAGGCCTACTCCTCTCCCTTGGGGGGCAAGCCGCTGTCCTGCGACACCTCCTCTGTGATGGGTTATTCTTCCCTCATAGATGGCTACTACACTGAGCCCTTCGGGGAGTACCGGAACACGGCCTTCACCCCCGGAGGGGGCTCCCTCTTCCCTGGCTCAGCCTTGCCTTCCATACTTCCACCTTTTCCCGGAGACTCCTCTCACTTCCTCCTGGTAAGAGTTAGAGATGTACGGTATAGCGGCTAACATATCGGTATCAGTCAACATTCTTTAAAATCAAGACAATGTCGTCGGTTCGAAGTGACAGTCTTGGTCAATATTGCCCGTCAACATTTCGACTTTAGCCAATATTCAAAGTTAGCTAAAGACACAACTTCTGAGATAATGGAAACTATCAAATTCATCAATCATTCGTTTTCCATAGCTGAGCAGAAGGGACTTCTCCCAAGTCGCCTCTGCTTCACTGACGTCTCACCGCCTCCATTATATGATGAGGTTGCTACCAACATTCTCAAGAGCCTAGGATGCGACTAGCATTATTTCACTACAGATTTCTGATGCTCAGAGCCAGTTGTGGGCACTATTAGACAAAATTTCCACATCAATGCACCATTAGCATGAGTCCCAGCCACAAACTACCACTCTGTCTTCCACCTATTCAAAAATATTCAGAACAAACCCTGTTTTTGTTGGAATTCTCCTGCATCCAATCATGCCACAGCCCTAGGAAATGATAGTTAGTAAAAAAAAAAAACACAACGCAAGATACTGTCCAGTCAGGATTAAGGAATTTGTATTTTCATCCACTTCTGAAGCAGAGATATGCTCAGACTGCTGTCTGAATCCTTTACTACACACATCTTACCTGCAGAGAGACGCATGGGAGCAGACTGCGACAGACACCGTGAGTCAGGCCGAGGGGCTGTGCTCTGACAGTCTGGCCCCCGTGGTGGCTCCAGCCTCACTGTCCAGCCCGGATTCTGGGAGCCCGGTCCACTACCGAGCCTCTAGCCGCAGTTCTGGCACACCTGGGTCCCAGCCCTACTTACACTCGCTAGAAGAGGTGCACTACCCAACTCTGTACCCACCTACTTCGGGCTACACGTGCTCCCCGTACATGGGCACCCCTGGTGACCTGGCATCTAAAATAGCCCCCTTGTCCTCCGAGGAGTCGGACAATGGACCAGTGCTCAGCGACGCCCCCTCCTGGTCAAAGGATGATGCCGGCTCATGGTCACCTTATGATATCCGGAGAGCCTACTGAAGGTCTGAAGATGGCTGATTCTGAAATGAGCCCCTTCACCAAGGACACTCATTCACAAGAGACGTTTCGGACTTTTTCATTTGATCCCCCTCCTGAAGCCATGACTTTGTCCCCTTTTTCCAACTGAAGGAATTACGCTGTACATTATTTCTACAGCAAAACCATTACTTCTTGTATTGAAGTGATTGTGGATGTGTGTCTATGTGTTGGTTTTCTTCAAGATTAACTTGGTTAATTTTTGTAGCATATTTGTAGCCTTGACTAATTTCCAGTACATTTGCAAAGACTAGTTATTGGTGACTGTCGACCGAAGTGCAAATTGTCATGCTCTGCATACTTATTGTATGTATTTTTTAAAAATATTTTCACATTGATTGATTGTGAAAAGTACTTTCTTACTTAAGTGCAGCTCAAATTTAGTATATGGAGAACAATGTAATTCAGACAGATTTTTATCCCTTCATAGTCATTAGTTCATTTGAAGAGCAGAAAGTCACTACAGCTCCAGGTTCCATTGTTTTATAATTGTGTTATTAATGTTTCTGTTCTTTGATTATCATGCAAGTCTTTAAGATTTAGGTAAAAAGCACTGTAACAATAATCCATATTATATCTATTGTATGTTTTATAATTAATTTAGGGAAAGCAAATAAATGCTGTAGTTTTAATGGTATTTAATGAGCATGCTGTTTGTCTGATTGTTACTTTGTGTGCAATTGCTCTAAGAGGAAATCTGAATAAACTCTTAATTAACAATATCAACCTAATTTCCATGTAACAAACTTAAGTCTATACACAGAGAATTTTTTTTAAGATTCAGCAATTATTTTGAGACAAAATTTCAACAGAAGGACAGATTTAGACCTGTTTCTATGCACCATGCAATATATGGTGTTAGAGACGCACCGATCCGATATCGGATCGGTATCGGCGCCGATCCAGACCTACTTGTCGGATCAGGAATCGGCTATTCATGACCGATCCGCGTCCGATACTTACTTATTTAGTTTTTGCAGTCCCTAAAAAGACAGCTTTTATTTCGTGTTAAATCTATCTCTCCAATCAACCACACGTCAGCTCTCTCCCAATTCATACATTTTCACGGCATTCAAGCTGAACGCTCAAGCTGCCACTAACTCTGCTTGCCATTCAGGGGGTGCGAGCACAGTGACTACAGACTGCTGTGACGTCATGCGCATACCCTCCTCAGCAAGGGAAGCGCGAGAACTGTTTTACGCTTTTAACAACTTGTAGCAGAGCGATTTCCAGTCTTTGCGAAAAACAAAGTTTTTAGAGGTGGGAGTGACGTTTAGTGGAAAATCCCACTAAACAAAGTGCGCGCAATTGTGCGTGACAACGCGGGTAATGTGAAAAAGCAATGGATGATTTGGGAGTCGCTAGCTTGCTCTGCGCACCACTACAGCTTGTGATGCAGGGGGGGCTGCTATCGCAACAAAATGCAAGTGACGCTGTTGCCAGTGGGAGAAAAATTGTGGGGCATGTTAAGCATTCGCCAATATTAAAAGAAAAACACTTATGGTATCGGTATCGTTAGATGTGCATCGGAATCACATCGGAACTGGAAAAATTAAACTGCTGTGTTCTCTATGCAGCTTATGCAGAGCAGTGTATGTGTGTTTGGTCTGGCACAGGTCTGCAACGTGCCTCGTGCTTTCTGGGATAGGGTTCAAACTCATACCGTGATCCAGCAAAACAAAACACCTGGTATCTATTAATAATTCAAAATTTAGAAGATACACTAATGGACAAAAGTATTGGGACAGGTTTACAAAAGAGCGTGAAAGAATGGGTCATTCTGAAGAGCTCAGTGAATTAATGCCTGGTACTGTCATAGGATGCCACCTTTTGCAGTAAGTCTGTTTGTGGAATTTCTTCCCTGCTAGATATTCCAGGGTCAGCTGTAAGTGGTATTATTGCAAAGTGGAGGCATTTCGGAAGAACAGAAACTCAGCCATGAAGTGGAAGGTTCTGTGAAGTAACAGAACGGGGTCACCAAGCTCTGAGGTGCACAGTTCATAAAAATCACCAATGCTCTGTTGACTCAATAACTGCAGAGTTCTAGACTTCCTCTGGTATTAACCTCAGTACAAACGTGCATGCTGGGAGCTTCATGGAATGGGCTTCCATGGCCAAGCTGCACCATGTGCGCCTCACATCAGCAAGCGCAATGCCAAGAGTCGGATGCAGTGGTGTAAAGCACGTCGCCACTGGACACTGGAGTAGTAAAAATATGTTCTCTGGAGTGATGAATCATGGTTCTCTGTTTGGCAGTCTGATGAACGAGTCTGGGTTTGGCCAATGCCAGGAGAACGTTACCTGCCTGACTGCTTTGTGCCAACTCTATAGTTTGGTGGAGGAGGGATAATGGTATGGGATTGTTTTCCATAGGTTGGGCTTGACCCCTTAGCTCCAGTAGAGATCTCTTGCAGACCAGGCCTTCACATCCAGCATCAGTACCTGAACTCACAAATGCTCTTCTGGATGAATGGACAAACTTCAAAACCTTGCGCAAAACCTTCCCAGAAGAGTGACAGCTGTTATAGCTGCAAATGGGGGACCAGCTGCATTTCGATGCCTATGGATATAGAATGGGATGTCATAATAGTTTCTGTGGGTGTAATGGCCAGGTGTCCCAGTTACATAAAAAACATTGGCTAGCCCAGCAGCAGTAAAGTAAAGCCGTACACACAGGACCCGGGGAAAATGGACATTGCTGTTTTGTGATGAATTGAACATTGGTTCCCTCTAGTGGCGAACTGAAGATGAATGCAAAAATCACTTAAGAACTCATGACGTTGACCACTCCTGTGTCTCTGCTCCAGCTTGTACTTCCATTACCAACGTTATTAGGATAAAGAGGTTCCTATGATATTGCTTATGCGACACTTTAAGTGAAATATATTTAAGTGCATAATTAATGTTTTATTTTAAAATTATAGGGTCGCAACCATTAAAAATACCATTTAAGAGTCACAGCGATCAATCATGACATTAAAGCCACCTGCCTAATATTGTCTAGGAGACCATCATGCTGCCAAAACAGCTCTGACTCATCAAGGCATGAATGCGTCCTGTGTTATCTGGGATCAAGGTGTTAAGCAGCCAATCCTTTACGTTCTGTAAGGTGCAAGGTGAGGCCTCCTTGGATCCGACTTGCTCGGCAAGCACATCCCACAGACGCTTGCTTGGACTGAGATCTGGGGAATCTGGAGACCAGGTCAACACCTTGAACTCTTGTTCATGTTCCTGAAACCATTCTTGAACAATTTTTGCAGTGTGGCAGGGTGCATTATCCTGCTGAAAGAGGCTGCTGCCATCGGGGAATACTGTTGCCATGAAGAGGTGTACTTGGTCTGCAACAATGCTTACGTAGGTGGTACATGTCAAAGTAAGATCCACATGAATGCCAGCATAAGATTACCCAGAGCATCACACTGCCTCCTCCAGCTTGCCTTCTTCCCATAATGCATCCTGGTGCCATCTCTTCCTCAGGTAAACATACCTGGACGTCCCCATGATGTAACAGAAAACATGACTCAGACTCGGCCCCCTTCTTCCATTGCTCCATGGTCCAGTTCTGACGCTCACATCCCCATTGTAGGCGCTTCTGGCCATAGACAGAGGTCAGCATGGACACTCTGACCAGTCTGCAGCAATGCAGCCCCATACACAGAAAGCTCTGATGCACAGTGTTGACACCTTTCTCTCACAGCCAGAATTAATTTTTTCAGCAGTTTGTGTTACAGTAGCTCTCTTGTGGGATTGGATCAGACAGAGTAGCCTTCGCTTCAGACAAGCATCTATGAGCCTTGGGCACCCATGGACTTCATCAGTTTGCCTAAATCACCTCAGGTTGCCCCACTGGTAGCCCAAGGTAGGAGGAGCTGGGGAATCTGTCTGACACCAGCTTGACATGTACCATTGTAATTAGATAATCAATGTTATTTACTTAACCAGTCAGTGGTTTTTGTGTTATGGCTGATCGGTGTATAATACTATTCGTATTGGGGGTGTAAGCACTGAAATGATACATTTGTAAACAGGGACAGATTAATTTCTCTGGGGGGGGGGGTCAATACTAAGATGACGTGAGCTATTTTGGGGCTGAAAGAGAATTTAAAACAATGCAACATCAATAATCCACCAATCAGCACGCAGGGTGCCAGCAATGGAAATTAAGAAGGGGGGGTTGCTCTTGATAAAGATTTGCAGATGGGTTGGGGAATTATCACACCGGCGGATCAATCAGCCAGGTCTAATACAATTCCCAAGGCAAAGTGGACCGCTGACGTTGCTCGGGCCTTAGGCTATAGCCTAGGACAGCCTGTGCCTTAATCCGCCCTTCTGTAAATGAATTAACTTGTCAATGCAGCACACGCTATGATTTTGTGGAACTGGCTGAATATTTGCAAGGATGGGAAGCGTGTTCGTGATTACAGATTACGGTTACAGATAGTAGTGAATGATCCTACTGAGTTGACATTTCCATTCAAACACTTGTCAGCTAATTAATTATTGCCACCGAATGGAATGATTGGGATATATATCTTCCAAGGACTGTTGTGCTGTCATCCACTTTTATGTGTTATAAATTGTATAGTAATTATGCGGTACTGCAAAAAATACCGAGGCAAGTTAAAAACTTGTACAAATGGGACGTGGTGTTTATCCTCTTTCCTCTCCAAGGATCTTTGTCCACACCCCCCTAAAAAAGCAAGCCTCCTCTATTGCAAAGACTTGGGACCTCCAGGTTCTGACTGACAGAGTGGATAAGTGTGTAAAAAGCTACATCAGACACGTCAGATGCAGCAATCACGTCCTCCAGTTTCCAGCCGCACATCTATGCACTGCTGTGCAGTGACACACAGGGACACTCCGCCAGTACGAGGGAACCCAGGTTACTGGATTCCACTGGGAACAAGCCAGCGATCATGAAAGACACCCCGACCCAGCTGAGGCCAAAAACGGACAGAGGTACGAATCGTAATGAATATCATCATTCCGAATACTAAAGCTGAACAGACAAACATGCTGGTTAACCAAGTCAGAATAAATACCAGCAGGGAAAATTGAAACTTTTCCTACTGGTGGCATGTTGGTTTTGTTTGTGGTAATCCTGCCGTAGAAAAAAAAGAATGCAATTCGTATAAACTTAGGGCTCAGAACTGCCCTTTGCACATGTAGGTGAGGACATTGCATGAGACTGGGGAGACGAATCGCGCACTAATGTGCACTAGCATGATAATGGGCTAATGGAAATAGATGGATACTCACCAGGTCAGACTTTCTAGTAGGATTGCAACTCCTGAAGGCTAAAATAAGTACTAATAATGCTTTGCAGCACTATAAAACTCATTTCAGTTTGGTTAAAGCCTCTAAGATAAGATCGGTGTCCTTGAACTCAGAACAAGAAGCTTCTTTTCATCCTGTTCTAGCTTTTGGATTGAAGTCACTATTTGGGCAGCAAATATGCATGTTGTGGTGGGTGTTAATGAATTGTTGTTTAAAGCCTCTAAGGCAGGCTGTGCTCCAGTCGCCTGAAATGACTCTTCTTCTCCTTTTGGAAACAATCAAAGGATCTAAAGGACTAGATGGGACTTCTGCTACTGGTTACCTTGGGGTGCAGGTCCGAATGCCAGTGAGGGACCTGCTTAGAAAACTGCGTCTGTCCAAAGGTTTTGTCCCCAGTGAAATACAGGTACAAACCACTTTATCAGGCTTCTTTTTCAGATCCTATTCTTTCAGATCATTCTTTTCAGATCCTGCCACCCCATTGTTCAGTCAAGTTTGTAATTTTGAGTTTTCTTTCCCTGCAGAGATATCCATTTACAGAACAAAATGCCTCAGGTAAAATGCACAACCTGACAGGCCTTCATATGCTGTTCAATACTCTTTATTACTAATACTGCTTTTGTGACAGGAGAGAGGAAACGAGTGACTACCTCAGGTACCCGAAAAAAGAGGCAGGTGAGAACCACACACACCTTTTCCAACTGTAAGGCTACATGGATTTGTGCAACAACAATCCATGCATGCAACAGATGCTGTATTAGCTAATTATGCTGATACAGATAACAGAATAAACATGATTTATTAACATAGCAATAAATCTGTCATTTGATGATTACTTTGCAGAATCAACTTCCTTCAGAGGCTTTGGAGGACTTGGCCATCATTGTTGAGGTTCTAGAGGAGGACCTTAAAGCCAACAAACTATGCAGGTGTATCGAGCAGTTCTTCCCATCTCCATACTTTCCTCACAGCATGGGACAACAGCTGGGAGAGACGCTTCCTTCTTGTTTATTAAAGAGCATTGTTCCACGATCAGGGCCTGTGCTTCAGAGAAAGTTTTTTTTGACTCTGTCTTTTCTCTGACAGAGAAATGCAAACCACATTCCCCCCAGCAGTCAGATCCCTCTTCCGTCCCCTTGTGGACATCCAGGAAGTTCCGGAGATGAGGCAGAAGACGTGTCTCCCCATCATATGGTCATCTTCACCCACACTAATGCTGAATACAAAGGGCACTCATCTGAAGAGTTTGTAATTCAGAGCAACTTCAGCCCGTGCTTTTGGGAAGGCCTCCAGGACCAAGCAAGGGACCCCCATGGATATACTGCCACCCAGTGCTCATAGGAAACTCACCCTTTTTTCCAGTTGCAGCAACCAAGGGAAAAGAACCTACTGAGGAGTGTTTCTGACCAGGAGCTTCCAGAGTTTCAGAAGGGAGGTGGGATGTAAGTGACAGAGTGACACATGACCCTAAAGAGACAAGTCAAGCCTGTTAAAGACTAGTTGTGTTGTAGCTAGTAAATAATCCACCCTCTAGCAATAATAGCCATCAGTCAACTAACAAGTTAAGTGTATTAACCAGGCAGGTCAACAATGATGTGGGTCTTTCTCGTTCAGTTGGCCAGGTATTCATACTATCATGGGAAATCCGGCTGGTTGTTCTTGTTTCATGAAATGTCAGTGTTTCAGTATTTATTACCTAATTAGATCCAAAATACACAGCGAAACCAAAAAAGAATGAGCTTCAGTCACAGATCACTGACAGCAAGAGAATGTTTGCAGACAAAATAAATATGTAGCCTTTCACAAGAAAATATTCATACATGGGAACTACCAGTTCTGAAATTATACAATTTACCCAGGTGTTCCTATATAGCCGCAAAAATTGCCATCTTAATTCATAATTGTGTGTATGAACAGTAAAATGCTTATTCCTAACAGGTGAACTCAATGCACATTTTTGCATTACTACAGAGCCTTAGCACAGGGACTTAAAACACAATTCCAGGCAATGCAGCACTGTTGTGATGTCCCAAAAGGCAGCTCTAATCTGGTATCTGGTGGATATTAATGTAAGGCAGTGGGAGGGAGCAATAACGTGGACCGTCTGTGCGTTCCCAAGGACTGGGATAGGAAACACTGATGTAAGGGGTGACAAACCCCTTTTGTAAGTTGTTCGGTTTATTGCACAGACCAAGCTGAATCAAGACTGTAGAACCCCAAAATCCCAAAGCAAGAAGAACAACTGTGACATGAGACCTTTGGCAGGTATCTGAACCATTGTACTTGACATGAGGTTACATCACCGACCAAATAAGCAGCCCAGGCTGTCCTACTAACAGAAGCCAAAATAAGCACCAATGATTCTTGACTGTAGGACTTTGGCAAGATGAACATAAAAAATACACTCATGAGAGTCTTACTAGAGGAGGCACAACCAAGATATCTGATTGGTTGGTTCTGCCTCTTCTAGTTGCTTGGCTCCACTCCCTCTACAATCTAAAGTAAAACTCCCATGAACAAATACCCAGCCTGAATGAAAAGTTTCTTTAAAATGAGTCATTTTATCAGACCAAATTAGTGTTTTTTGTTCTCTTCTCAGACTTCTAAGTCTAGGACAAAGATGTTTGGCTTCTTCGATTGGCCAACAAGTAGCATCAGTAAACCGGCTGGATGTCAAAGATGCCGCAGGAAAGGTACAAACCACACACTCGTATCACATTGGCATAATACACATAGGTGCCTTTACCACATACAGCATATTCCGTTTGACATTACATCAAGCTGAATATCTACTAAAGTGCTATAGAGTACATGATAAATATAGACACAATATAACCTTAACCTATCCATCTTCTAGCTGTTTATCCTTGCAGGGGGGGCTGCAGTATATCACAGGCATAGGCGATATGGTTCTGGTATATCCTGGATGGGATGTCAGCTCATCACAGGGCAATCAATTAAATCTAGTAACGCTTTAAGTTAATGGCACCTTCATAATACATCCATAGAATATTCAATGCACCTTCATGATGCATAGACGGTTCACAAACAGCATGTAAGTATTCCTTAACATCCTAACAGGCCTCTAATTTACTCGAAGTGAAACGGTATAAATATTTAATATCACAATTACAATGATCAAAATCACGGTTATCGGTATAATCGCGGTATTGTTCAAATTTCCATCCATCCATTTTCCAAACCGCTTATCCTTACTGGGTAGCGGGGGGTCCGGAGCCTATCCCGGAAGCAATGGGC
>JAODJX010000040.1:17533637-17549968 GCA_026776945.1 Isichthys henryi
GGCACAAGGCGGGGTACACCCTGGACCAGATGCCGGTCTATCGAAGGGCACAAGGCGGGGTACACCCTGGACCAGATGCCGGTCTATCGCAGGACAAATGCACATAACTTTACATACTGTCACACAGTATGAGGCATTTAGAGTCAGCAATTCAATGAGATGCATGTCCTTGGACTGTTATGGGAAACCTGAGAAACTGTGTCCTCTTGGGGAGGACAGAACAGAAAATGAGAGTGAGACTCAAAGCCCCACTGAACTACAGCATAAAAATAATTTCATTCACGGTCCATTCATGAAAACTGAAAGCTGTGTCATCGTGGCTGTAAACTGGAGAAAAAATGGATGGATTGATGGAGGGCTGTGTTTTGATCACGGACTCACAAACCCACCTGCTGGCGAAACCCTGTTATTACCCCATTGCCTAACCTTCATGTTGCCAGTGATAATATGGATTGTAAGTAAGGATCTCAGTCTTGTCTTTTTTTAACAGACTGGAAGAGCGGTCCCAAGCCTTTGTCACAATTCTGAGGGACCCCCATATGGCTCCTCTGTCGGTGAGTTATTCATCCTGCTCACCTTACTGTCAGCTGACCCAAACCACGGTCGTCTGGGTAACTGTTTTCCAGTGAACTGTTTTCCGGCCTTAATGAGTCCTGCCTGTCCGTCAGCCTTTAGTCGCCGCCCTACTGGCCCTGTTCTCTCACCACGGCATGCCCCTAGAGGTCTCCCCCGGCGAGCTGATGGCTGTGGCCGAGCGTGTGCTCTCAGGACCGGCGGAGGTAGGCGGGGCTGATCCTGGGATGTTTTAGAGCGCAAATGGCCCGGTTAAGCCCCACTCACTGCTTGCAGTGTTTGTCAGTTGGATCACAGGCTTATTAAAATCCTTCCACTCTTAAATTGTTATAGACCGTTAAAGCCGTGTTCTAGCACTGAGTCTTGCTTCCCATGTTTCCGTTCCACTCACCTCTGTACCTTGCTTGAATTCATTCTCGTGTGTCTCTTTTTCCATTTTTATGAATAAGATCTGCCCATCTCGTCCGGCCCGGTAACCCTTTCTGTCTCTTTCCTAGCACTGTCTCCCTCTGCCCCGAGGCTGGGGTTTGTTTGATGGCATCTTGGTTCTGCTTTTCCAGTCCCTCTCTGAAGCAAGTACATCTTTTTATTGTATTATATATATGCTTTACAGGCGTTTTTAAAACCTCTGACTCGTGAGACCTCGAAGTTCCACGCTACCCGTATAGCGGGGGAAAATTGCTGACCTCATTCTGCAGCGCTAACGTGCGACTTCGCAGTTAAGATAATCACAAAGCAAGCGGCTGCCTCCCTGCATCTTTCAGCTTCTCTCTTTTCTATTTTAATACACGGAGGTATTTTTAAAAACTACCTACCTGTCTCGGCGTCCCTCTCCCTGCAGCAGGGAAGCTGTCCTCCCTCCGACTTTCCGAGCTCCTGCCTCTGGCGCCGTCTGTGGCCGAAAATCGCTGTTGCGTCAGAGGAGGGTAATGGGGCGTGTGTGTCGCTGGCCGGTATGTATCTGAGATGCGGTCTTGTGAAGCCGCGCAGGTTAAAATGCGCTCCAGAGTGTAATATGCATGACAGAGAGTTCACACGCTTTTAAACCAGGCCAATTTTGAAAAGACTCTTGTGGGCAGGTTTGAATAAGTAATGTGGTATCAAAGTAAGTTCATTCAACTGGTATGTGGTATAAAAATTACATTAGTACAATTTCAATGAACTTGTTGAAGTAGAAGTCTTTTTTTCCTTTCTTTCTTTTCCTTTCTAACATCCCTTCATTTCTCCTGTCGTAGGTCTGCACGCATTCCTCTCCCTGGTCCTCTTTGTCTTCACCAGAGAGCCCCGAGGTTGTCTACCTGCTTTTTCTGATACTGATTTAGGCTGTGTGGAGACCTTGGCCCATCTGCTTTCAGCTGAGAGGTCAGCCCCCACTCTCTCCCCCCCCCCCCCTTTAATGTGGCATTACCAAAGACATCTGTTTCATTGGTGACGCCATTGTGTTTACCAAACGGCTAATTAAAGAGGATGGAAATGGGTCAAGCGCTCACGCAGCCACCTGCTGGCCATTCTCTGCAGCGGTGGGCTGAGCCGCGTGGCAGGTGAGGGTCGGCCTGCTCGGCCCCAGATTAGCCCCAACCCCGGTAGCCTGCCCTTGATGAGCTGCCACTTGTTGTGCTTCCCACTGGCTCTGGACGTTCCCGAGGAGACGATGTCACAGATCCTGCAGTCGTATCATAGCTGCGACGTCGTCTCACGTCTCCTACAGGTGACCTGCCGCCTTTTCTCCAAGGTCTCAGAAGCATCACCCTAGAGCAGGACTATTCAAATCGCGGTCCTCAAGGGCCAAGCACTGCTTATTTTCCGGCCTTCCTTTGCCTGTGAACCAGCTGTGAAGCCTCTGGCCAATCAGCATCAGTAATTATTTAACTAACTACCTGGGAGAGCTGAAGACAAGGCCTGGATTTGGAATTGAGGGCCAGATTTGAAAAGGGGGGCCCTAGAGAGAAATGTCTTAGCAGAAAATCCGTCCCTAAATCTCCAGCAAACAGTACATCCTGGATTCCAGGATTCTGTTAAATTCATCAGATACAAAATACACTCAGTAAAATATAGTTTTGTTTTCCCCTCAGCTGTTAAACATTTGGTATTTTTTCCATTAATAATTTTACATGGAGTTTTACAGTCGAAGGTCAGCCAGTTTTTCTGCAATTTTTATTTATGGTAATTTTTATTTATGGAGTAATTTAATAAATGAGTAGGTGGGATGGTTTATTTTTAATTTGTAAGTATTGTTAACCTCACATAAGACATGTTTTTTTCTCTTTTTCCCCTGGCTCGGTGTGTGTGTATGTGTGTGTGTGTGCGCACGCCTGCATTCCCGCGTCTTCCCAGCTCTGCTCGGCTCTCCCGCTCCCCCTTCTGGAGGTTCCTCTCTCCCTGCTGTGCCGCCTGCTGCTGTGTGATCCCCAGCGGTCGGTGCCGCGCTTCAAAGCTGCTGCAGAGGCCATCGGCTTCTTCGACCCTCTGGGGCCGGATCGCCACGATGACCGCGACTTGGAAGCCAGTGGTAGGGCCCGTCCACAGGCGGGTAGGACGGCTGCTTCCCTCCTGGCCGATCTTCTCCAGTCGGACCCGTTCTCGGCCGCCGAGCTCCTTTCCTTGGTCTCCCAGGTTGCACGCTGTTCCCCGCGGCCCCCCCTCTCCCTCCTGAACCTGGACCCTTCCCTGCTGAGGTCGGCCCTGGCCCACCCGGACCAGACGGTACGGCTTGCCACTTGCAGTCTGCTAGGTAACCTGGACCCACTGTGGGTCCAGACCCCCCCTGGCGAGCAGCCCCACCTGCCTCTCTTCCGGGACCTGATCGACCAGCTGCACGACCCATCCGTGTCCGTCCGGAGAGTGGTGTGCCGGGCAGTGGGGACCTGGCTGGGTTTGATCATCACGGGGGACAGGTCTGAGGAAGGGTGGGGCAGCCTTGCGGAGGGAGGGAGTCTGTTTCGGGACTGCCAGGGGTGGGCAGAGATAGCCCTGGGGGTGGTTCCCACCCTGATGACCCTCCTGCAGGACTTGGACCCCCTGGTCCGACGGCACTCATGCGCAGCTTTGGGGAACGTGGCCAGCGTGCCAGGTGGCACTGCCTCCCTGCTACGGTGTGACGGGCCTGACCGGCTCCTGCGCGTGGCCTGCTCCGACACCCACGCCGGCGTACAGGAGGCGGCCGTCTCCAGCCTCTGCCTCTTCAGCCTGCAGGACTCACTAAGGCAGGTGAGGCGCTGCCTCGCTCGGTCACATGACCTTCACACTTCCCTCTGACCATGGCCTGGACGGACACAGAGCAAAACAAAAAAACTAGTATTGCATTTTCAATTTCTAGAATGGAAAAAAAAAATCCCAAGAAACATCAAGGTGATAGGATTTACCATCCACTTTTTAAATTTACCTAAAAAAAAATCAATTTGATCAAACGAAAACGAAAAAAAAATACAGAATTTATTAGTCTTTGCTAAATGCGATCAGTCTGTATCACTAACCAAATATAATTAGTGCTTATTATTATGCTGACGTGTTTGTGTACCAAACTCTCTCTCATTCCACTTCCTGTTTCAGTCTTTAGTGTCCTTGAACGCCTTTGACAGACTGGGCCAGGTGACCCGGAACCCGCACATGCTGCAGTGGTACCGCCGGCTCATTAACGGGCTGCATCCCGCATAAAGGCCCCTCCAGCTGCGGGATTCACCCCCACGCCACTGGAGCGATTCGCCCCGCTCTCTTCCTGCTGAATCCCGTAGCTGTGCTGACTCCTCTGGGGCAGTGTGGACAGGCGACCTGGCCGCCCTTATTTCCGTCTGAGCCAGCAGTGCATCCTCCCCCGTTGTACTATTATTTGCAGTTTTTTTTTTTTACCCTGACAATAAACTGTTATTCTGATTTCTGTTTGGTAGTTTTTTTACACAGTGGATTATATTATTTTGCCTCCATTAAAGTACCTGCTGTTTAGCTCTGTCTGATCTTGCATGCTTCTCACTATTTTGGAAGCGACTTCCACAAATAACAAATACAAATTCTTTGAACATTAGTACATTAGAAATTGCTAACGTTTTGTTTATAGTATTTTATGATAAGTTAATTCCCATATATGGTTGTAGACACAAAAAAAATTCTACATTCTCCAGACACATTTAAATCATAAACAAGTAATTTACATTCACAAATATAATTTAGATTACTCATGAATTTAAATACAGAAAAGGGGGGGGGGAGAGTATTGTTAAATTTCACATCTAAGCAGTGGTTGTCACCATTCCAGTTACACTTGTTTAGTTATTGCAGATTAAGTTATTAGTCTGTAGTTTTTCGGAGTCATGTCAGGTTTTCCCGACAATAACGATTAATTTTATTCGGTTCTAGCGCAAGTAAATTAATTAACAACAAAGACTGGTAAAAAGTAATATAAATTTTGCCGTTTTATTTTTTTTAATAGCACCCGTATATTGAACGATTTTCAGTAATACAAAGTGTTTAAAACCTTTTTTATGTTTTGTTTTCAGTTTAGATATTTTTTTTTTTCATGTTTAGTCCCTTTCCCTTGGTAGTCATGTTATTTTTAAATTTAAAAAAAATTATTTTCCCCTTGTTTTCGGGTGAACAAAATATCAATGTCAATGAACACCTATAAATGCAACGACATGCACAAAATCAGTACCAGTATCAGTAAAAAAAAATCTGGTGGCCCCTGTGGATGACGCTTTAATATTTATTGCTTTAACGCCTACTTAGCCTAGCGTTTAGATTTTTTTTCCAAAAAAAAAATGTCTTAAAACATATTAACCCATAAAAAGGTATTTATATTTTCCGCACTTTTGTTTTGCTGTTGGTATTGCTTTCAGTGGCGTTATTGTTTTTCCTTTTTTGTTTCGCAAATTAACTAGCTACAAACACCTACCCAAACTGACAATGGTTGCCATGATGTCAAAGCGTTATGTTAGTATATATTTTATTCTAATTTTCCGGAATAATTACTGACATTTAAAAGGTTGTGTATAAAATGAACTGAAAACATTAAACGTTTTTGATGTTCCATCGCTGCGCATTGCACAGTAAGTCATATCATATAGATGCGTTTATTTTAAATTTGCTGCATTTGCAAAGCAGTATATTTTCTGTTTGGGCATTTCTTATAAATTGCAATAAGGAGAAAGGGAGGCTTGATTGGCCACGACGCAGCTCATCACAAACCGGACTGCAGCAAGTGAAAACGTTTTAAAACAGGCGAACAGCAGGCGCCAAATATACAGGCTGTGGGATATAAATCCTTATCTGGCTAAATTCGATTTTATAAAATAGTACGATTTAAAAGTCATGCATTTTTATTCGTGCCATATGGTTTAGTAAAAATTTTGGGAAACGAGTTTAGTAACGTCTAATCTTTGGATGTCCTTAATATTCCTCCGACATCTTGACAATATCCAGCCCAATAACTTAAGTCGTTATCGCTGACACAAGCCACTTTATTTGAATTAAAGAAATGACATCTTACACGAAGTAAATACCTGGAGACGATACACTGAATTATTTTATATGAAAGTGGACAACTCAATGTATTTTACACCTACGTCCTGCTATATAAAACAAAACACACAGCTCAAATATTAGAACACTCAAATTCAAGGATATCACAAAATGACATAAAATTGCGTTGCATATTAGCCATTTTAAAACAGATGATTGTGCATCGCCAAGATGTTGTCAAAGCATTCACGAATGGATACAGTGTCCTACTCGGTTTTCTGAAGAAAAAAAAAGTGATATCTTACCACACTTTTCGGATCACACTCAACCGTTGTTTTTTGGCATACAGATTTTACCGGCTACAAGAATCACCTTTATTTCACATTTATTTTTAACTTACATTTCACACGTGTATAGACAGTGTTACAGGCGTCATTGAGAAAATCTCCCATCTTCAAAATTAATTCACTTTTGATAAATGAAAATAAAACGTAAGCGGTCACACTGACGTGGATCTTCTCCCAGCTAAATTTACACTGGGACTTTATGTTCTGCTTTTATTACACAGTCCAGTTCCACCAGTACGCTGTTTGAAATAAATATTTTCACCAATAGTTTTATATGCATTAGCACCGAATAAAAGTGCAAGTCAAAAACAAAAAGGCACGTAATATATTTTAGCGCCAATTTAAGTCTGATCAAAACGTGAGTGAGGACACTGCATCATTAGAAGCAAGAAATCCAAATGCCAACATCACAAGCTATCATACATATTCTAGTGAAAAAATATAAAAACAGTGACTTGGTATAACACCTAAAAAATCTCCCCTCAAAATACAATTTTAAAAGTCATACTAATCAGAGCACAATATCTGTATAAAAGTATTAACTGTGATTGTTTTCGCAGATATAGCAATCAAACTGAGCGTTAAATAGTGGGTGGAGGGGGAGGGTCACTGTGAAAGGAAGCTATCCTGGTAAATGACAGATATAAATTGTCTTAGAGAGGGAGCAATCTAAGGCTAATTGTCATGAGCTGTTCTACTTGTGCACAGTAGCAAGCGTCACTCATAGAAACATTCAGTTATAAAGTTGTGTATGGGAAGCCATGCAGACATGGACACTTATGTTCTCTAACATTCACTCTTGAGTAACGGACTAGCATGCGCTTTTATTCTTTCAGACATGCATTACAGACATGGGCCCTCCCCCCCCCCCGGAAAATAGTTGGGGGGTGAGTGAGTAACTTTGAAATGTCCTTGCGCCAATGGTTAGGTGTAGAGGGGGTATCCCAGCACTACCCGAGAGAGGACATTGCTTCGACGTGGACGTTGCTGAGGCCTGTGGCGAAACATCCCCACCTGTTTCGCGAGAGTTACTGGACCATAGAGTGTGCGATGCGCCCGCACGACAGTCGCCGATGCCCACACGAACCCAACAGACAACACCCAAAGTTACTCAGCCCCCAACAAATATAGTTTCACAGAAGAAATAAAAATTAAAATAATAATAATAATAATAATAATAGTAAAAATATGTGACACGAAGCAGACACAATCCAGCCAATTCAAGGCATGCCGGGCGGAAAGCCAGCATGCAACGCTGCATGAGAAGGTTAGGTGCAACGCCTTTCATACATGTGCTAGATGAGATCTTGTCTTGGTTGATTACCACCCGATCGGAAGAGATGTGCTAACATTGTGGTATTCTAAAACATCACAGCTTCACAGTGCTGGTGGGCATTATCGACTCCTGCTTCTACAATGTAAATCAGCACATTGTACACAGTGCAAAAGTAGGAAGTACATAGCTGGTTGCCTCTTGATTTCAGCCATAAGCCAAAGAGGAAAAAAGAAAAGAAAAAAAAAAAACACAAACACTACATTATATCACCGCCTTCCGACCTCATTTCCCACTACTTTTCCCATCTGCTGTTGCCTTCAAAACCATTAAGGGGGAGCCTTGGCCCGGGTTAGGCGCTGGTATCCTGCTTGAGCCGCTGGCTGCGGGCCTTGTAGACCTCGATAAGAAGGTCCTTGACATACTGGATCTCTCTCTCGACAGATTCTGCCTTGTCCCGGAGCTCACGGTTCCGCCCTTCCAGCCCATGCAGCTGCTCTTCCAGGGAGTCCAGCTCAGCCCTCTTCCGCTGGCGGTACCTGAAGATATCAGTAGGCACCAAAATGGTCAGCAAGGCAACAGCAAGTACAGCAAGACAAAAGACGCGTTCAAAATTCTGTAGATAGGCGGCCCCCCCATTCCTAAAATATGCACCCAACACGATTCACTGTTAAACTTAAAAAATAACTTCTACAAACTTTTCTTGCTGTCAAAAATTTCGATGCCCTGTATCTTCAACAAAGTCCATTTCTCACCTGTGAGCTGCAGTCTTATTCTGGTCTCTCTTCTTCTGCTTGCGCTCGCCATTTTGGACTTCCAGCGGGGCAGTGTCATGCTCTGGCTTGACGGTACCAGGATCTTCCTTGAGTCCTTGTGGTGGCAGGCCAGCAGAAGACCCCAGCTCAAGCCCTTCGCTGTGGCACTTGGAGCTTTGGTCTTCCAGGAAACCAGCATGGAACCCACCATGCCGGTGTCCTACCTCCACGACCCCTGCTCTCATAGACTCATCTACCACACCCAGAAAACTGTGGTAGGCGTCCGCCGTGGCATGAAGAAAGCAACCCTCACCTGTCTCGGTCTTCCAAGGGATAGCTTTCGCCACATCGCAACTTTTGCTCTCATGAAACGTCTCCATTTCCATGCTGTCATCGCTACCGCTAACCTCCTTTGCACCATACATCAACTGGTCTTCTTTCTTGTGTGGGACATCCAGTGGCCCACTAAAACCATACCCTCCAAACATCTTCTCACCATTAGTAGTACTTTCCATGAAACAACTTTTTTCCTCTTTTGGCAATATGGTGCATTTTCGGATGTCAACCGCACCACCAACACAATATCCCTTCCCAAATTTTTCACCCTCAACACAGCAGTAGTTCCCATTAATGGTCACCTCTGGGCTACCTGAGTTATTTCCTTTGGAACTCCAGATACTATTCTCTATTCCCTCCCCCGCCCTCATACCATCAGAAACTCTCTTACGACCATTGCTAATAGGGCGACTGCAGTTGTAAGGGGCATGTCTAGGGGTTTTGGGTCGGCCAATGGGGCCGCCGCAAAAGCTCAGCAGGTCTAGCTCCCCAGTTGCCAGGGTAACAAGAAGTGGGCTGGATTCTGATTGGCTAGAATTGTACGAAGCATAGGGCAACTGGTAGTATGATTGGGGGCCCACTACTGAAGGAATTTTGTCACATTTTCCCAATTTTCCTACTTTTTCGGGGATTGAGTCCGACAGGAAGTAATCCTCCAACTGAGCTAGTTCCTCCTGCAGCAGAGAGGTCATGACCTCCAAATCAGACGGCACCTGGATGTCATGCTGAAGGGGCGAAGGGGGGAGGGAGGAATTGGGAGAGGGAGAGGAGTGAGGGGTAGGGAGGTAAGAGGAAAAATCAACTTCTTCCGTCATCCAGTCTGTGAGACCATCGCCTATGGAAATAAGAAAAAATATTAAAAAATAAAATCGGAATCGCTATGCTGAAAATGTTTAACGGCATTCGCATTTAATTTCACCAAAGCTGCATGATATTCGACTTGTCCATTCCGGAATTTGGCCCAAACCAAACACATAAAAATCGAAACCAGTGCCATAGCTACTGACGGGGAAGTTCAAGAAGTAGCCATCATGCATTACACTACTACAGCATACAAACTAACCTGCAGAGAGACATATAAATACCAGCACAAAAGGCATCACCAAAAAAAAAATGTAAAAAAAAATAAAATAAAAAATAAAATTAAACGACATTCGATTAGTCCTACTCACTGTACGAGGATATTGAGTGTGCTGCAGTGCGGTTCTCACCTGGAACAGGGGAAAAATAAAAAGGCGTCTTCACCGCAACTTACCACTTAAGCGCTGGCTCTCCTCTGGCTCCTCCCCCCTCCTCCCCTGCAATTGGCTGTGGTTAGCCTGTGGGGGAGAGAGATCGAGGGGGTCCACCGGGCAGACGAGGAGAGTCTTCCAGAGAGGAACCGATGTCGCCATCATTCTGTCCGCTTCGATTCAAAAGGCCGAATGTGCACAATGCTTGAGAGTTCGTGAGATGAGACACGAGGGACAGAGCTGGGTGGGCATGGTGAGACCTGCCGGAAACGCACGATCAGTGACATCGATCACAACGTCAGCCCATTCAAATTTGTCGGGAAGACAAAAAGGCATTAATCCAGTAGACCATCTCTATGACACTTCAAGGAAGGTCAGAAATAGATGCAACAGGTTGGGGTACCTTCAAACTAAATTAGCTACTATTAAAAATAATTTTAAAAAACAAGTAGGGATTTTTTTAGCTATTTTTTAAGCTATTTTTTTTTTATTAGAGCAGTTATTTAATTACAGTGTTTTTTTTTTTTAATATCCTACTATTGTTGAGTAGGATTGTGTATCATTAGCTAAAATATTGCGCACCGGTCAAAAAACCGTTCGAGTCCAGCTGTGGAGTAATAGTTATTTTTTTTATTATTATTTTACTTTTCCCGCTTTAGTATTTAGCGGCTTTTTTAAAAAAAAAAAAAAAAAAATTGAAAAAAAAAAATCACAACCCATAATGCAGGTCATAAAATGAACAAACATTCAGAAAACTGATAATGACAAGAGAACAAAATTACCAATCAATCATCAATCAATGGATCCCAAAGTCACTGATTAATTCACAGTAAATATAATGGATGAGATTCACATCCCCCAGGTGTCAGATGATATGAGTTTGAGTGTGAAGAAATATCATGCAGCTTTTGAATAATAATGATAATAGTACATACACTCCTATGCAAAAAAAAAAAAAAATCTAGCATGTGTGAAGGAATAAACAGCCAAACCTCTCGGATGACCAGTATGCACATGCAATGAATGGCTTTTAAACATGAGTCACAAACCCCAAAAGGGCATGTGAGATCCGTTTACAGGAAGTAAAGGTATACTGGGCGTACACATAACAGAATATGCACCAATGAGATGCCTGACACTCAGACCAAGGGTTACACTGATAAGGGGAAGGGGAGGACAGAATTGCGGGTGCACACACACACAAAAAAAAAATGTCACAGAGCTGGGAGCCCTGAACAACACCTGGGCAGCACCTTCAGAGTGATCGCATATGCGGAAGAAGCGGAGTCAAAGTATAAAAGCAGCTTAAACAGCTGTCCTGTCAACCAAAAGATTAAAACTTCACAATGAAAAGTTTGAGCAAATAAATAAATAAACAAATAAATTCTACTACTACCACCACCACTACTACTACTAATAAAAAAATACTAATACTACTACGACTAATGATAATAAAAATAATAAATAATAATAAAAACAGTTATAATTATTTTTGGATGCCACATATGCGCATTATACAAAGATACACTGTGCAGCGTGTTTTAATTTCATGAATTTCCGCAAGCAGCCAAGCATGTTGCAACACTGAGGAAATCGGCTCGGTAAGAGCGCAGAAAATGGGGGGGGGGGGAAAGTGTGGAACTACAAACGATGTAAAAAGGAAACGGTTTCAAACATGGATTTTAAACCAAAACGACTGGAGGATCTAAAAAGTAGCAAAATCACGTTATACAACTACGATAGCCACTAAGCAGAGAAAATACTCATTTTAAAGCATCACCGCCAAAATACAGAAAACAATGGAATTACAAATTATTAAGAAATAGGCCTACTGGTCCGAGAGAGAAAAAAAAAATCCAAATACTCTCAAAAATACTATTATGCATGGCAGGGGGAAATACTATAGCAAAACAAAGATCCCAATAATCTTTAATACAAAACATACAATAAATAAATGCAATAATAAGCGCAAAACATTATTATTAACTTGAATAAGATCGGAGAATAAATAAATAAGCGCAAAAGAAACCTACAACACTCAAGTTATAAATACATCGTACAAGAAAAAGTGCAGGTTACAGCATCTCTCCATGTGGTCAGGGTCGGTAAACACAGGCTGAACGCGGTCCTGAAACGTTCCCGACACGAGGGCGACTGTACATGACGTAATGCAGAACTCACGCGCTGGAGAAGAAAAGCGCAGCAAGTCGGATAGCTCTTTTCCACGCTTCTGCTTCCATTAAAACCAAATCGAACCATTGCAATTCGATGTCACTTGCGTTAAAGGCGGAGAAAATACGCCAAACTCAGTGACACCGATAAGAGTGCGTTGATAAAACTTTACACTCCGCCAGACGAGTTCGTCTGGTTTATGTGCATAACGGTAACCACAAATCCAGACAGATAAACAACACCGCTACAAGTAACCTGACAACGACAGTTCGCTAGTAACTAGAGTTAATATTACACATACGACACTGCAAGATTAATGTATTATCGCTGAAAAACATGCTTATATTAAATAAGAAAGTTTTCAAAGTTGACACTTTGAATAAAAAAGAGAGACATCATACGCGTTAATGAAAAACTTTTACCACCACAACTATCACGAGAAGCATTCTCAAATAAACTAGAACCTCAACATGTCATAACTACTTCAAAAAGTAACAGCACTTCATATTATCTAAACAGTTAGGAGAAAACACATGACGGGTAATGAACTTTCTGTGGCAGCAGAAATTAATAAGAAATTAAACTTACTCCATTCTTGCTAAAAATGTTCTTGTTTTGGGGTGCGTTGCAAATGCAAAGCACGGCGTTCCGAGTTGAGGGTCCTCAAAATTTAAAAAGCCATGTTTTCCAAGGAAAATCCCGGACAGTAATGAAGAAGCGCAGATGCTTTGTTGCATTAATTTAAGGACCCAAAGTTCATTGAATCAAAGTGTCTCTTCACCAACACCCAGCAACCAGCTACGTCACTCTGACAAGTAGAGATCCCTCCGCTGCCCTGCGTCCGCTCAAAGCTTATTCGATTTGACAGGGGATTTCTTGGTGCGTTGAATATAAATTAGCTCTTTTTACCAAATACACTTAACGTAGTAAGTGCCGTTGTGATGCTAAAACACATAAAATGATATTATCAGATTCGAACAGCAAAGTTGTTTCTGAGAAATCCGACCTGATACGGATTATTTGCGCGGTAAAATAAATAGGAAACCGGTAATACGACTGCGATATTAAAGTATTTTCTGGAATATTTCACCCTTAACTTATATATTTTGTAGTTTAACACGGACTATTTAATTACCCGCGACGAGGAAGGATACAATAATACACACAGAAAGTGCGTGACAGCTATTGCAGCCCTGTTGCATCAGATGTTAAACCTGAAAGCAGATTCGCTGGTCGTAGTAAGCCTGTCGCCACTCTATTGGCTGGATAGTAATGTTTGATTGGCTGACTGGCAACGGCCGTCGAGTCCCAGTGGTTTTATTTTACCGCTTTCTAGCCACGTGTTTCATGTAAATATCCCGAGTGTAAAGCAGCATGGAAAAAGTTTGCGCTGGGAAGCGTTTGATCATGCTTATGGCGCTGACGTTTGAATTTGTTTTAGGGGGTTCGCAAGAATGGGATATATACTCGCAATAGTACGCATTGTCGATTAGTGATTTTTTTGTTTGTTTTAAATGCTGATTTTTAAAAAAACAAGAACTTTAACATTGTACTCGGCTGCTATAAATTTGAGCGTTTAGCAAGTTACGGTACTTTTTTTTTCATCTTATTCTGTAATAAGAGAGCATACTGTGGAAAAGTAAAATTATCATCTCCATCTAAATAAGACTATATAATACCAGAAGGATAACATTGCTGAATCAGTGACGACATGGCTGTCAAACGCAATATTTCTTTCTGCTTCTCACCCTCAGACATTCAGATTTTGATAGACATCCTCAGTTTCTGATTAATGATACAACGGGAAATTGTAAGCAACATGGCTGGGAGAAGGTCGGAGCATAGAAGCTGAATTTGAGTAATCACACTTCTTTCTTCAAGAGTGATGCAGGTTTCTGTAAAATGGGTCACTGACAATAGGGTTACAGTACACAACTGACATGGTATAACGGGTTTGGAACGGTCACGGGTAGGGGGTGCAACTTTTGTATTAATTTAGCTCATGGCAAGACTAAGCTTTGCCTACTTTTTCTCAGTCTCGAGTTCCATTTGAAGAATTAACTGTCAATAACAGAAGCCGACTATGACAGTTAGCTGCACTATTTCCCTGTTGCTACCCAAAGTTGCTGCCCACATTCGACGCTTCGCTTTCACATTCTGTGCCGTTACAAATCGGAAATGGCCAAAGGAAAAATTAATCTCTTAATACCCATTACCTTTCTGAAGCTTTTCCTTGAACCCACACAGTTTAAAATTAAGTGCAAGTGTGCGCTGATAATTAAGTGTCCCCGTAAAATTCAAAATGTAAGCTTTGATCCACAGCTATCAAATATCCATCAATATGCAGTCAGCCTCGGGAGTTTAAGTGTGATACAACATAAACTTTAGTCTGTGGCAATACTGGGAATTCTGCCACGGCGTTACAAATTGGTACACTTGTCCCAGTTGTGAAACACATTTTTATGAAAAGCCTGTTGGATTAACACCAATATAGTGACCAGTCACTAGCTAAGAAAACATCAGCTCACTTAGGGAAAAAACCAATGGAATTTAAAGGTTGAGATCCTTCCAAAGCAGTGAATCAAAATCCAATCCAGTCTAGTAACTACTTTCTTGATTACAGTTTATAATACATAGTTGAGATTTTCAATTAAACCTTGTACTAGGTTTTCCTAGCACATAGAACATAACATACAGCAATATCTGTTGAGCCTCTCATGAAGTCTTCAATAACAGTTTATCCAATTAGGATTTCAGTGATTCAAAGGTAATCCTGGGAAACACATGGCATGAGCAAAGGCCACACAGTGTTAAGGGGTGCTGGTCCATCACTGGATGTCAACAGGAATAAGTCTGTGTTTGTTCATGAGGAATTTCATGGCAGGAACTATGAAAGGAGATGCACTGGGAACAAAGACCGCAGAACACATCTGAACAAGGTTATATTCAGTCGTCTGAACTGAGATATATTTAAGTAAGATATGTGCATAGGCCTGTGAGTGTGTGTGTGTAGATATATATATATATATATATATATATATATATACATACGTATTTTAAGATTTTGAATTTTTACTAAGAAAGTTGTATCGGTTTGCATTAAATTAGGTAATTGCATAAATCAGGTAATTTTCATGACTGTTAATCACTGCGTTCTTAATGGTTCTCCTGAAGTTCACATGAAACCGCGACGAGGACGCAAACAGGGCAGCTTTGAAAACAACATGTAGGAGAACATCAGCCCAGCTCGGAGAGTGTCACCAGTGTCACGCATATTTTCCTATTAACGCAAAGTACTGAATGCTTGAAAACTTCTGAACACAGAAGTGGGCAACAAGCACAGCTAACAGACACTTTGTTTCTTGGACTTCAAACACAAAGTCGATCCGGTAATTAATCAAAAGTTATCTTTTAACCAAGAACCTCATTATGGCTGTGACCATCAAACAAGGTTTACTGGGGTCTTTTGGCTGTGTCATCCCACCAAGGGCCAGTCAAACTGAGTAACTCCACTCTCATCTCCCCTAGGTGACTAGGGTTACTATGCCATCCATCCATCCATATTTTTTAACTGTGCTCCGACTTGAACTGGCGAGCCCTTACATGACGTCTCCTATGTTTATCATCCACAATCTATATTAACAACTGAAGTGTATGTGAACATTGTCTATGTATCTACTGTACGCTTGACAGCCGGAGACAAATACCCTGTGTGTGTGAACACACTCGTACAATAACCCAGATCCCGATTCTGACTCAGGGCCACTGCAACCCTATATTGAGACACAGGTTGTAATGCAGTGATCACCGCTGATGAGGTGCCCCTCCGTTGTCAAGGCCTCAGGCTGCCGGAACGTCTCTAATAGCCCCGTTAGGGTTTCATAAACTCACATAAAATAACACAATACCAAGGAAAGTAAACAAAGAGTACACACGGGCAATTTTATAAGAACACACTTGTTGTGTACACTTTACTCTTGTTGCTATTTTATTTCACGTGGCTGGACTAGGGGGGTGGAGGATGTGGGAAGGGTGGTGTGTGTATATGGGGGGGGGTTGGTGTGGTTCAGTCAATAGGATTGGGGGGGGCCCCCCCCGCCCCGGGGGCGGCGCGCCGGGGGGGGGGGGCGGGGGGCACGTACAATATAAAGCACTAAGTGAAGTTAATTGCTGCATGCTTTTAGCAGGTGCT
>JAODJX010000040.1:17566674-17579108 GCA_026776945.1 Isichthys henryi
GGGAAAGGGGGGGGTCGCTTTGTTACCGTATTTCATGTCCGCGCGGAGTAAACACACCGAAAAGCTGCCATACGGTAGGACCCCGGTTCTGCACGATAGGGGTGTGCGGCACACGATTTCCCTCTTCTGGGGACGTAAACTGGGAAGGAGTTACAGCCGGTTTCATCATCATCATCATCACCCTCATCATCCTCATCATACGGACACGGCGGACGAGCCAAATACGGACGGTAAAGTTACGTGGGGTCATGCTGCCTGTCGGCTGGCCCCGCCCACTGCAGTCGCCTGCTTCCCATAATCCTCCCTGCGGGAGCGTAGCGACGGGTGGGCAGTGCCCACCCAGACTGATCATCTTCCGAACCATCAGCCACATCATTGACAGTCAATGGACAGACAGTCAATCGCACAAATCTGATTGGATGTGCCAGTGACTTTTAAATTAAGCATCTGTGGTTTGGCCTCTTGGACCCAAGATTCATCTATATAGGTTAATTCTAGGATTATCTGGAACCTAAATTTGGGTTGCAACTCACTGATTTAGATACCAATCATGTAAAGGACTGAAGTTGCACCCACCTATGTAATAGGAGAAGGTCCGCTTGAGGCGATCGAAGACGAACCAGCGCTTCTTCCATGACTTGATCTTGCCTCCCATCTTGACCAGGTAGCCCTTGCACATTTTCTCAGTGACGATCACATGGTAGCAGGTGTCTATGTTGTGGCCGGATGATTCCACGTGGGCCCGCAGGTCGAACTCCTCCTTCCGGATCGGCAGGTAGCGTGTCATGGGCCGGGCCTGCGGGAAGGTTCAAACGCGGCCTGAGACTGCAAGGCTGCCGTCGGCATGGAAACCAATTTTTCTTTCCCCTCTCACATGCTTCAGTTTCCTGAAGTACCTCTGCTTCAGAATCCTAACTGATGCATTTATCCGCACTACTGACTTGTCAGATGCTACTGTCCAGTCGGCGCAGACAAACAGACACCAGACGTAACATCAACAAATGCAAATAACAGGTACGCATCTGATGTCTTTTGTCTGAGAAATAAAAAATAGAATAAAATAGAATATCTATCACACGCGCAATGAAACTCTGTGTGCTTTTCCACCAAAACTATAGAAGATAAAATGATAAAATGAAAATGAAAAAAAGTCCTAAACAGTCAAAGAAAATGTTTAAAAGTCTTATCTGGTGGTCATGTCATGTTATTGGGTGGTTGCTGCGAACACTGGGGTGACTTTAGGAGAGATTTTGATGGTTAGACTAACACACTTTTACAGACATAATATAGTTTTTCACCAATGTGAAGACAGGTGAAGCTGGCAGGTCCGTTTGAATGAGTCCAACCAGAACAAGGGGAACGGCAGCTGGGGGTTGGGGGCTGGGTCTCACCTGAGAGAACTGCTTCTCCCTCATCTTGACCTCCTTCTCCACCAGCTGCTGCCTCTGCTCTGCCTCTTCTTGCAGCCGATGCTCCGCCTCCTCCCGCCTCCTGCGTTCCTCCTCCAGCATCTGTCGACGGGCTTGGGATTCCCGTTCCTGGTGGGGTGGGGTGGGGGAGGTGGGGATACAGGTAGGAATCAGCACCAGCTAACACTCACGGAAAGATCCCCCCCCCCACAAAGGAAGAAGATTCTCAACTTCCCCACCAGCATATAAAGTAAGACAAAAGCTGTGATTGTTAATCGCCACCAATTCTACCTTCCTCAGCACTAACAAAGATTCCAGTTAGAGGCATTAAAGCGACTGGAGTTTGTGTCATCAGAGCAGCCAGTGTAGGTGTCACTGACTCACCCGACTCTCTAAAAGCCTGGCTTTCTCCAGCTGCGCCTCCTTCAGCATCTTCTCCATCTCCTCGATCTTCAGGGCGTCCATCCCACTAGTGCTGCGGCCGGCAGATGAAGGCAGTGGTCAGTAAACTCCGAAAGCACAATGGGTCATGTGCTGCTGTTTTTCTGGTGACATGCAGTGCAACGGCACACAATGTGTGACAGCGTAGCAGGAGCAACAGCGGCCCCTAGTGTTTGCTTAGGAATCTGCGCTGACCGCCACATTTCTCTGTCCTGCTCACCCTGTATCCATTTCAACGTTTTCATTGGATTAAAGCCAATGTCATAATGGAACCATAAAACGACTCCCTAGATTAATTTTAAGATGAAATACTACACACATTTTAATTTGCATAGATGCACTGCTATAATAATCCAACATTCAAATCATTATGTTTTAGTTATTTAGCAGCTGCTTTTTACCCAAAGTGACATGCTTTTTTTGTGGAAGCAGGGTCAGCCAGTCCCTGGTGCAACTGAGGGTGGATGGCCTCACTGAAGGGCCCAATGGTGGATTTACTTTGCTGCCCCGGGGATTTGAACCAACAACCTTCTGATCGCAACCTCAGGGATCTTAACCACAGAGCTACACATTGACCCCTAATTCTGGGCAAGGTTGCTGGAGGGGACCTGAAGCCTATCCCAGACAGGGAAGGGCATAAGTGAGGGGTACACCTTGTACGGGGCACCAGTCCATCATAGGACACATACCCTCACCCATTATGGACGATTAACTGCATGTCTTTGTACGGGAGAAAATTGGAGTAACCGGTGGAAAGTTGTGCAACACCAGCAAAGCGAGCGAGCTCCAAAAATCGCAGTGTGGAGGCAGGATTGAACAGCCCTACCCACTGAGCCAACGTGCCATCCTGCTACTCAGAACAGCTCTTTTAAAAAGAAAAAGCCTGGAGGGGTTGAAGCCAATTCACTCTCTATCATTTTTACAACCAGATAGGAAAGAAAGATGAAAAGACTGCAGTCTTTTATCAGGAGTAAGGAAAAACACACATATCACCCTTATGAACAGCTTAACAGATACTATCACGGTGTCAGACGGCACCTGCTTCTGCCTCTAACCTGGACATGTTGTCAGGAGAACAGGCAGAGTTGCCCGTGGAGATGCTGGTGTCCATGCTGTCAGAACTTTCCAGACTGACGGTGTCGTAGGCGCGCTCTCCAGATGGGGGCGGCTGGTGATGCAGGATGGAGTGGTGCATCATGGGAGGCATGGTCGAGACCAGGGGCACGTTCAGCTGGGTCTGGGAGCCATGCAGCGCCTCCCACTGATACTGCGCCTCCACCGCCGCCTTCTGCTTCAGCTCTGCCAGACGCCGGCGCTGCTCCTCGATCACCTGCTGGCCTGCAGCGTTCGTGGGAGTCAGACGAAGGGCTTTTTACCTCAACCAGGGGGAGAGGGTGGGAGGGAACAGCCGTGCATCATGCGTGAGCGCACGGGCCCATGATCGCCCCCCTGGTGGCCCGAACGTGGAAACGATCTTGGTCGGAAAAGTCAAAATGATGCGCTAAGCTTGGGCCGCATTTGGACCAACACGCTGAGTGGGCTTGCACACCATCACGAACGCATGCTGGGGGGGTGGACAGGGCTGCAGCTTGCAATAAACACACTAGACCAGCTGTGGAAGTGGTGGGGGGGGGGGGCAGGTGAGGACAGGAAAGCATAGCCGTCCGAACGAAATCGGTATCAGGGTGGAGACACAACATCAAAGCTGTAGCATGCGTGTGGTCCACAGACGTCAACCAGTGCCCCAAGGACCGACATGGGCCAGCCACATCTCAGTGTAGCTATGTCCCACGCATACATAAATCATGTATGTGCGGGAGTCCCAGCTACAGAGAGCCACAGTCACACACATCAAGGATGTGCACCAAGAATCGGAGTCTACTTTTGGTCATCTTTGGTCTTCTCGTCTATGCGTGGCTACAAGCTCATCGCCTATCCTTCTGCAAGGATACGCCTCTCATCAGAGAGGACCCAAACAATAGCATGCTGCGTCTGCTTTCTGTTTAAGGAGAAGGCAGAGTCCCAACTGGAACACAGAGGCTACGAGCTGAACGGCAACGCACGCCCCGCTGCCCCGAGCTCGGGGGTTCTACCTGTGAGGCCGACGCTGGAGGGCCGGGGCTCGACCAGGGGGGGCAAGGACACTGATAGATGAATGGGCAATGCGGTGGTAGGAGAGACAGAGACATGGAGACAGAGAATACTGTAGTTACGATGGATGGATCGAGAGCTACTGGGCTGGGTGGGGGGCTGGACGGGTAAAATGGAGGTGGGGGGCCCTGATGAGATCAAAGAACCAGCTTCTGAACCCTCGTACCGTCAGGATCGACGGTACAATATCCTCCCATTGCCTGCTTGGCAGCTGAAATGCATTAGACTCTTTGTGGGATACGGGCGAGGTCACCACAAGGGGGCGTCTTACCTTTCTGCTGCAGCGCCAGCTGCCTCTTGGTCTCGATGTCCTGCAGAGTGGCAGCCAGATTTCGGGGGAGGCTTCCCGTGTTGCTGGGGAGGGTCATGGGGCTCTGTGAGAGGGTCGGGCGAGAGCTATTTAGCCATGAGGATGGAAAAGGCTGAAGTGGGGTGACCCACTGTCTGAATGGACCGGAACCACCTAGGCACCTTCACAGAACTTTCATTTGTTCGCTGCCATACAAAAGCTGTAACTATGCAGTTCCGTTCTATACTATGGCATCCCTGACATTCTTTGCACTATTATTGTTTATTGGTATGTATTATGTAGCTGTAACGTGTAAATAAGTATCTGTAAATGTGTAATCTCCTTCAGGATTATCCATCCATCCATCCATCCATAAATCGAAATTTCATCGATTTCTATAGAGACCCATTTTGATAAAGATCTCAGCCATTCGCTATGGCAACTGTTATGTGACACACCTTGGCTACCGTGCTGCGCCCGAGAGTTGCAGCGCCATACAGTGGCGGTGATCCGGTGCTGGCTTTGGCCCGCGGTCCGGCTGAGCTGCTGTCACTCTCCAGTTTGGAGCGGTATACCTGAAGATGGAGGGAAATCCACATCAGCCATGGAGTCTCCCTTAACGAGACCCCGTGCATTAGGGCAAACCCTTCAGTCATCCGCCAAACCAAGCGAGGGACCTTCGGCTTCTCCGTGCGTAGCTGTGCTCACACTTCATACCGCAGCTCTGCTGCTTGAAAGACAACGGCATCCCGACTGGAGTGGCAGAGACGGTACAGTTCAACCACCCGTACCAATGTGCCCGGTCAGCGTCACGAAACCGGTGGAGGTTAAGAAAGACGGGAAAGGAGGGACCAGGAGCAGCGTCCGGGAATTTACCTGCGCTGGCCTGCGTGACGAGAGAGATTTAGCTGGGAGGGGGGGAGGGCACGGCTGGCCGCTCGCGAGAGGGACGGCCTCCCCGGCAGCCATGACCTCCTGGTACCACCACTCCAAATCCAGAGTGGCCATTTCAGACCTGCTCCAGTCAGGCTGACAGGAGTAATCCGGGAAGGAACGGAAGCAGAGAGAGTAGAGAACCAGGAAGAATGGTGCGAGACGGCAGCGGAGGAGGAGGAAGAGGAAGAGAGAGAAACAAAGAGTCAATAAGAAAATATTTGAAATGTGAGTCTGAGAACCAACGGATCACAGACCAGCCTGATACCCCCTGTCCAAATGTAGAGATTCTACCCCTTCAATGCATAGTGAGAAAACAAGGCAACATTCTTAATGCAGACACCCCAGCAATAATTTCTGCTTTGCGCTAATTCTGAACCTCGCTAAACGAAAGGACTTCGTTCCCAATCCTGCAGTTTCACAGCACGTGAATCCTGAAATGCTGACGGGACTAACAATCTTTCTACTCCGACCAAGTTTGCGGCCACTCTTGACACCAGTTCTTCAGTGAATTCCAAAGAACCTTTGTGAGGACTTCAACCCAGCAGGATAAAGATCAAGAAGCAAGTCATTTCTGCCCACTGAAGGGCGAAAAGCTCTGATCTTGACTAAATCTTGCTCTTGACTGATCTTTTCGATGCGAGGAAGTGAATATACGCAGATGTGGAAGACTACTGCAACAAGGCCATCGGTCAAGCACACTCCAAGTAAACTGAATGATCATTATATTAATGGATTTATATTGCTAGTGAGTTAGTATCCAGCACATATCAGTAACAAGTTGAGTTTTCATGAGAATATGGTTTCCAGTACTCGGTACACAGGCTCAGATATATCGGCGGATGGAATCTGAACGGTAATATCGGGAACATCCAGTGTCTTCCATCACAGCAGGAGACAGGGAGGAGTCAAAGGTCAATGTGCGGTGAACTTTATAGATACCAGAGCTGTCAGACTGAACTGCCATTTTAGGCCGATGGAGTTGAAGTCTGAGGCAGCGGGCCACCAGCGTACGGGCCGGATGAGGGAAAAGGACGGAATGGAGGGTGGGGGCACACACCTCGGTAGAGAGAGAGAGGGAGGAGCCACGGGGAGTTGTATAGCAGGAGAAGGCGGGCTCTGCAACTACGGAGTGGAATGATTGGACGGGAGAGGTGGGGGAGGGGTCGACCTTCGGCATCCCGAAGATCTGGTTTACTTGGCTGAGAGTGATGTATTCCTTTCCACAAGTACAAGCAGAGCGAGGGGGGTATTGGGAGGCAAAAAAGGCGCAAAAACAGAAAGAAAGGGAAGAAACGGATGGACATACAAAGGAGAGAGAGAAATAGAATTAGCCTCCGCAGTTTAAGGCCTGGTCTATCACGTTAACATTTAATGATAAAGAAAATTCTATGGTCAAGATGCCGATAGTTAACAAATTTCCACAAACTTATATACTCTACTGCAGTTTGACAAACTGCCCTAATACTGTTCAGAGTGACCAAGAAGTCAAATATTACAGAGGTACAAAAGTAGCTGGTATTATATACATAGACAGACACTGGCTGTGGATATGAATGAAACTTAATTTTATTTTAAAATACAGTGCAAAATACACCAGACACACACATGGGAGACTATGATACTTAAAATGCAATCCGCTGAATCTAAAATCCCCTGAAAGGTACAACTTGGAGAGACGCCTATGGAATAAACACACACTGAGCTACTATAAAACAAAGACCAAATAAGGTTGGGACATTCCTCCGCTGGCCTGAGGCGAGCAGTGCGGCCCAGAGCAAAACCACCACCGTTACATGACACGCAAATAATGTTTCCCTCGTGCTTTACAGCCTACAAATGAAGTTTAGTAGCAAGAGGACTGGATGTAGGAGAATCAACGCAAGGCAGAGATCAGGTCAGTAACGTAGCTGCGATTCTGAGACATGCTGGCAAGAAAGAGACACAGGGAAACGGAGGGAGGGAGGGAGGGAGAGAGAAAGCGGAGTGGTACCTCGCAGGAGGTGGCCGGACCTACGGCAAGCGAGAGGCAGTGCGGAGCGGGGGTAGCGGCAGCTGGGGGGTTGAGGTTTCCGCTCCCATACATCTTATAGACGTCAGAGAGCTTCAGGTACTCCTGAGAGTACTAGGCCCACAGCAGAGGCGTGTGGGACAAGAGGGCGGTCAGTATAATCATTGATTCTCACACTCATACACACAAATACACCCAAGATATGCTACCAGTGCTTTTCCATTTGTTCACCAAGCTCCTGTTGAGGACACATTTAGAAGGGGGGGGGGCACTTGTAAAAGGGCCACCAGCTCTCAAAAGCAACCTGAAAATGTTGCTAGGATGCCGGGCGCTGAAGCCCAGATGCACAACAGAGATGCACAGTCAGCAAAGGGGCAGGTGTGTACACAGGCAGATACTAAACCAGGGTGAGGAAGGGAAGGGAGGGGGGGCAAAAAAAACACCTAGTAAAGGAACTACGCACAGGGACGTTATCACAGCAAGGCTCTCCATGCAGTCCCTGAACGGCAGGCAGAATGCTTCAGGAATTCAGAAAAGCAGACTCACGTTCTTTCAGAAAGTAAACAAGTGTGGGGAAAAAACAGAAAGAAATAGCGGGCGAAGTCAAGCCGAACGCAAACGAGCGTGGGAGGAGCATGCACGAGACACTACGGCCAGTGACGACGTGCGACAAAAGCATGGGCTTCGTGCGTGATGGACAGTAGGACAGGGACAGAGGCGCGGACGAGAACCCACACAAAGACTGTGCCAAGCTCAAGAAAATGATGGGGAGGGCGTGGGGAGGGATTGTAAGGCTGCATGCAGGACCGGCCAGCCAGATTACCTCATGGGGTCGGATGGGATATATCTGAGAGGACGAGGCATTTAAGTAGGAGCCGGCGGGTTCGCAGAGGGAATTCTGGGAATAAGCGTCCTCGATTGCATCCGATTCGCTGATATGCAGAACTTCCTGTTCGAAGTTTTTGAACATGAACAGCTACCCAGGATGACACGTGTCCAATGTGACGTAAACCAGAACATTCCCGAACATTTCCATGACCAGTAAAGCCTAATGCTCATTCGGCCACCCAAATGGCAAGCTTTCTCACTGCCAGACCACTAAAACATTCTAAAACTGCGAAGCAGATGAAAATCGCTTATATAGCATGAGGATTAAAGCTTAAATAAGCAGTTTTTATTTACAATTTGTTACTAAGCTGTTAATACTTGTTACATTATATTAAGTGATTAGAGTTTCGCTGTTGCTATTTTTCTAGACCTTGATTTGCGGGCATGTCTGTGATCCTGGCAGAGAAAAACGTCACCGCAGCCACAGACACACAGAGATGCAGACATGACGATACAGGCAGAGACAGTGAATGGATAGATGGTCCCACGCAACACCAAATAATAAAAACTAAAAGTCAACATTAAATCTCTCGCTGGCTGCGTTCAGAATCGCCTCAAACAGACGCAGTGTGCTAGAGTTGTGAGAATTCTTAACAGCGGATTCAACGCACTATTTCGTGCAATAAAAAGTACCCAGACTGCACTGCAAATCACGTGCACGGATGATTCACTGCAGTGCTCTGTGTATACCACAATGCAATGCGACAGTGCTGTCTGTTGCCGGTCCACCACTTGTCATACAAATCAGACAGCGGGGCACAGTAACATTTCACACGAAATATAAGCACTTTTTTTATTATTTAAAAAAATGTAAAAATTAACGTAAACTACAGATCTCTGCAAAGACTGAAAATGACTTCTCGGTTTATAATAATAAATATTGTGAGGCTCAGAGAATTTGACTGCTGTCCCTGTAATCAGAAGGTCACCCCGAGTGATGTCACCGTTGGGGCCTGATCGAGGCCCGCTTTCAATTGTACATCATTTTGAATGAAAAAATCCGCTAAATTAAATGTAATTCTAACTGCATATAAATAGTCATGTTATCTTCTTCCTTTTGTTCCGTTTCCTATATATTTTGTGCATTTAGCTATCTGCAAATGTCAGTCTAAGGTCGTGAGGATGGCAGCACAGATCGTTGTGGAATGTTGTGTCTGAAACCGTGTCTCTCTCTGTCAAAAGCACACACACACATACACAAACACAAAGCACCGTGGTGAAAGGAAATGGGGACAAGACATATTCAATTGATCACAATTAAACATTTAAATAAAATGTTGTTTTTATTGCCCATTTTCGCGAGCAAATGCAGTACCGAATATGGACAACAGGGGGCAGAATGACAGGACTGCCTCACCTCCTTCATTGTAGTGCTGTTCTTGGGGAGGCTCCTTCCTCCATTTAGGCTGAGGTATCTCTTCTCCAGGGCAGACAGCTTCTCCCTCTCCTGTAAACACAGCGCCACATGGGCGTCAAAAAGACAGCATGAGTCTCCTCTTCCAAGCGTCACGGGGAGCAATCTGGGAAAGCTTTCGTCTGGAAACGTCGAGTGAGCTTTAGGTGGACCACAAAATGACACAGAAGAAATGAGGGACAGCACAGATTACGCTATGTGCTGTTGGAGGTAGAGGAAACCTAGAGTTACGTTTTTTTAAAGCGAAGAATGATCTTAGACTTTTACTCCATCAGCAATCCTGATGTCCACCAGACAGACGATTCTGCTACAAAGGTAAGTCCTAAAAACATGACGGTGTACTTAAAGCACTAAGGTTCTGCTTGGCTCTCCCGGCCCAAAGGCCTTGCCGGGGACACCTGCCTTGTGGAGCATCTGCACGGCCAGGTTCCTCTCCTTGGCCAGCCGCTCGCACTCCTGGGCTGCCTGTAGACCCAGTTGGTTGGCCTGGCTCTCCAGCGCCGCCACCTTCTCCTGGAATCCAGCGACACGAAGGGTCCTTTTACGGCAATGGGTAGGATAAATTAAATTCTCGGCCAGCAGCCTGAACATGAGCCTGGCAGAACTCGTAAATATCTTGTAAGACGTCTTGTAAATCTTGTCCGCTCACCTGCTGGCCACCAGGGGCAGAAGTCATTAATATCACCGTTTAACTGAAAAACATGAAACTGCACCGCAATAACTGTGACAGAGGGGGGGGGCGCTGCTACGCTCACCCTTGTGGGACCTTCTTGAGGCATCTTCACAGCTGCCTGACTGAATGCATGTGGTCCACTCCATTACATTCAAGGAAAGCACGTCATAACATCGTAGCTGAGCATTTGTTGGAAACACAGCCTAGCCACACTCATACCTAGCTGACTGCCTGGCAGCACGTTTGTAATGTGCTATTTGCCTCACGTCACTTTGGACAAAAGAATCTACTAAATAAATTAATTTAAATGTAACACTTTATACTGGTAAGTTCAGTGTCTCCCAATCCAGACCTTGGGGACTCCCAGATCGTCCACATTTTTGTTCCCTCCCTCCTGCCAACACACCCATACCAAATATTCCATGTTCTTAATTGGCTAGGAGCTGGGCGAACTCAAAAATGTGGACTGACTGGGATTCCCCGAGGACTGGGTTGGGAAACACTGGATTAGCTGGCACTGATACCTACAGCAATTATTACCTGTATAGCTACATCATACATCTCCAAGGAGACGTTCCACTTGCTGCACTCAAAGGTACAAGAGCAGCACCCTTCTGAAGATCTGAACTGTTAGCCTTCAGCAAATGGGAATCTGTCCTTAATCTCTGTCAGTTTAGCCTCGGCACATTAAGCCCCGCTGCTCCCTTTCCACATTTCCAGTGCCAGACCTCTGGAAATTCCCACCTCCCAGTAGCTATGTCCATTTCTCATTTGTAATGGGAGCTCTGGCATTCCAGCAGCCCTGAGAGTGTTCAGAGGGTGGCAGTGCTGACATGCTCAGCAGTGTGGACCCCACCTTCCGCTTGGCCAGGCTGCTGTGGTACTCTGCTCGCTCCTGAAGGAGCTGCTGGCTGACCGTCTCCCTCTCTTCTTCTAGGCTGCTCTCCCTCTCCAGCTGCTGAAACTCCAGGTCCTCGAAGCGCTTCGTCGCCGCCTCCAGGGTCTCTGCCTCCTGAGAGGGTTTGTGGATAACAAGGAGGGCGAGGGGGGCACAGAAGTCACCTAACAGACAGGCTCATTGAGGATCCCTTAGTGACCACAGCAGACAATCACATTTTACGACAGTCTTACGCTAAAGACAAACTCAAATCATTACTGGACTTCCATCCAATGGCTTAAAACAAAAACCGTATCTAATATATCCCCCGACAGCCTAAACAAGAGCCCACCTTCACCCTTAAGGCCTGGACAGCGTTCACATCCTTTCTCTGGCATTAACCCCAAACCTCTTAAGAACTTTAGCATCGGGAAAACAAGTCACATGACAGGAGGCAGGACTTTGAGACTGAACAGACCTTCCTTCCGTAAATAAAGACCATCCCCTGGAGACCAAATAAGTCAATTAATGGCTCTGGAGCAATTTCAGTAAATAGTCTTCAAACTAGCAATTAAATTAAAAAAAATACTAAATAAATGAGAAACTACGTATTTGAAAATGGTTGGAAGTTTCAAGAAAATACCTCTGGGAGAGGAAAGAATTGGAGCGTTACTGACGGCTACTCCTCAGCTACTCGCAGACCTATTCGTCTTATCTTGCAACGGCATGTTTACACAGTCCGCAGTCTCACTGGCACGTACCAGGGTTCCAAATACATAAACGAAATGAGAATAAATTTCACACGGACAGCGAACCGTGAGAAGTGTCCCGGAGCCCCCCGAACAAGCACCACCCTCTGTTTTGAGCCATTAATCACGGAATCCATTCCATGCCCACCGAAGGTCAAGGTGTGGGGGGAGAAGAGCAGAGAGACTCCGCCGTTCAGTGTGGTTAGTGATTAGGTCGAGTTAGTGACACACTGTTATGATTAAGAGCTGAAACACGCAGTGAGAAGCAGGATAGGAAATACGAAGACGGCAACGGTGCCTAGAGAGAAGATGCCTCCATCAGAGCAGGACCGACTTCGTGCATGACCGTCCCGGCTCATCGTGGGTACCCACCTGTTTGTCCAGAAAGCGAGCTGAGGTCGCGGTATGGGAGGGGCCATTGGGCAAGGGGGGCATCTGCTCTGGGCAAGGGGGGCATCTATTAAACAACTAAAGGGCTGTTATGTAAATCGCTGATTAAATGGCCTCTTGCTAAAGCTGGGTCGGTTTGCTCTGGGGACAGTGGTAGTGACCATTTATAAGCACACACTAGTTGGGGGGGGGGGGGGCGTGTATGACAT
>JAODJX010000040.1:17589161-17614536 GCA_026776945.1 Isichthys henryi
TTTTTTTGTGGTGTTTTTTGGTTTTTTGCTTTTTTGGTTTTGTTGGTGTTGTGTGGGGGGGGGGGGGGGGGGGGGGGGGGGGGGGGGGGGGCCGCCCCCCCCGGCCGGCTGGTCTCTAGGGGAGAGGGGCATTTGTGATGAGAACGCTGCGAGTATGTGACAGCTATGAACACTTCTGTTTAGGCTCCTGTCTTACAGTCGCAGACAAGACTGGAATTGCAAATCTGACCCTCATCAGCAAAGAAGAGAGTTTTCGTTTATAACATTGAAATGAAATAACTGTAAAAAAAAATTAATTAGTTACAGAATGTACCATTACATGGGCCAGAGAGGTGGGTCAGCGGGTTGCCTAACCCCCCCAGCGCTGGGAATCCTGCCCTTGCTGTCTGCGTGCGTGTAGTTTACATGTTCTCGCCATTTTGTGCAAGTTTCCGCCAAGTGCTCCAGATTCCCCCCCACGGTCCAAGGACATGCAGTTAGGCTGATTGCCAACTATAAATGACACACTGAACATGACCGTGCGTGCGATTCTACCACAGTAAGATTTGAAGGAAATTCTCATTTTCAAAATTAAAAGCATAAGTTACTCAAAACAACTGCGTAGATTCCCAGTGAGAAGATATCCTTGCGTGAAAGAGGTTTTAATTTAATTTATTTGTAGGAATTAAAGCTGTCTCTGGTTTCACAAGCCAGATGTTGGTGCTGTAGAGACCTCTAGTGGACAGTTGCCTACTTGCAGCTCCTGGGAGGATTATACATGGAGGCAACTCACTCCTCCATGGGCACAGAGACGCCGGCAAGAAAAATCGGCAGCCATTTTTCAGAGGAAACGCCACACATGCAGTCACTCTCCCTGCATGGACTCTTGCCGGTTAAGGGTATGGGGACCGAAAGGTATACAGGTGTTGAGAAAGCATTTACCGTGTAAAATATTGAACCGCGTAAACTGCTCATTTTAATTAAACAAAATTACTCACAAAATGTGCTTTAAAAACAGTCCTTTTGCCAATTTTTTTTTTTAAAACTATGGTAAGAAACTATAAAACAAAACTATTCACCAAAAATGACCCAGCCCACCTGTAGTATCACAAAACAAACACGTGGGGCTGCAAACAGCTTGTCCCATAGCAGATCGCAATAACAGACAGAACGGTCACTTTTTCCTAGTCTCCTGCCCAGCCAGGACCACAGCGTCTGACCACAGCGTCTGACCACAGCAGCACATAAACAGAGCGAGATCGATCTTAGCCTTTGACGCCAATCACTTTTCATTAGGTGGTAAATGGTAGATGGATCCTTTCCCACCAGTTCTCCTGCCATGTCTGTCAAACCCAATAGGCCACGCTTTGGGGATCTGGGCAATATGGACGGGGATGTAAAGTTTGCTGCCATCATGGAACATTCTAGAGGTGCTACTGTGAGGATCGGACCTGCACATGCTGAGGTGTCGTTGCGGACGTGCCCGTCACAGGGGCGGTAAACTTAAAAACTTAAAGGGCAACGTTGTCTCTTTATGGAGAAGGATACTCATTGTTTGGAAGGAGGACACGGATTTATGCAAGCCCTCCAGAGCTAATCAAGTTCTTTCCACCCCCCTACTCCCCCCTCGCTGTAAACTTACAGACACAAAGGCGTAGACGAACATGGACCATAAACATCTCACGCTAGACACTGCGACTTCAAAGCCACTCGTTCAGTGTCGTCGCAATTTAACCAAGAGCAAGGAAAAAAACACAGAAAATATATGAGCTCAAGACCAGTGATTTATCCTGCACTTAACCCATGATTTAATGCACAGTCCATTAAAAAAAAACCCTCTCGTCAGTGCTGGGCGGATCACTAAATTATACATTATAAAAGCCCCTCCCTCTTGAGTTGCCTCCCTCTCCCAACCGGTGTACCCATCTTTGTTCTTTGTGTGACATTACATTTCACATTCATATTACAAGCAGCACTTTGCACTGCATGTTCTGTGTATGTGGTACAAATAAACTGAAATACTGCTTCTGACATGCAGGGTGCTGAGCGAATCAAGCCAATTCTCTACCCTGCGGTCAACGTATGAGTGATGGTGTGTGGCGCAGTGGGTACAGACAACGTATCTATGATCAGAAGGACACAAGTTCGAATCCCTGATTCGGCAGCACGGTTACGGCGTTGGGCCCGAGTGAGGCCCTTAGCTCAATTATACGTCACATTTGGATAATAGTGTCTACTAAACAAATAGCATGCAATGCACCCGGGTTGCTGCCTCTGTCCCAGAAGACCCTGGAGACGGCGATCTTCTCCCCTCGGCTATTTTGAAACTCTAAGTTTACATCTTAGCGCAGGCACCCAGGACGCCCCATGATGTCACTACTTAGAAACGGGCAGCGGGGCGCTAGGGCTGTCAGCGACCCGGCGGATAGCATAGCGGCATCCCAACGGTGCTCCATGGGCCGGGTTCTGCGTGCCAAGTATGCCGGCCAAGAAAGTCCAAAAACCCACCTCCAAATATAGCATAGACCAACCACATGGTGGGGTATGTCCCTACCCCAGCCCCCTGCCAGCATCAGAGGGGTGGACAGCTGGGGGCAGGGGGGTGTCTCGGAAATGAATCACGCTCACCCACTGGGTAAATATAGCCCCCTGGACGCCAGTGTCTTGCAGGGGGGGGGGGGCTTTAAAAGCCTTCAAGAATGTGCGCTGTCTCATCACTGAACCTCTGAGATCCTCAGTCCTACAACTGTGACTGCAAACAGATGGATCAGCATATGAACAGCTTGGGCACTGTCCCACGGCACAGCACCACCTGCTGTTGGGAGGTTAAACCGACTGGTTCCATAAAACGGGGATACCAGATAAGTAACTCATCAGACGAGTCACTGCAGAACTAAAAAAAAAGAAGCAGCACCTCAGCTCTCCACAGCTGGAAAACATTTAATTAGGCCTAAAGTCACACGAAGCCTAGTGCCTTCATTTTGATTTCAAGTCAGTGAAGTCAAATATCAGAAATCAAAACCTCTCCTCCCTGAAAAGCCAAACCAAGGGGGCAAGTCAAGTTAGCCAGCTTCACCTTCAGTCTTGCCAAGTCTTTCCAGCTCTGCCCACAGATCTCCAAAATAATGCTCGTAATGTAAAAAGATACGTTTGCTTGGAAACAGCAGCCATTATTTTGGCTGTAAAATAATCCTTATTGTAGCATTTCTTCAAAATTGTTCTCCGACTTGCCGTAGGCCTGCTAAGGCCCATTTTAAGGCAGGGCAGTGCCCATTATACCTTAATGTGCCCAATTATCCTTTATAAATAGGCTAACATTGTGCAGAAGCTGACAATAAGCAGTGTAACCCTATAAAGATGCCCTGGGAGGGTCTGCTCCCTGCTGCCCCCTTTCCGTCACTCTTGATTACTTAGTTGATTGTTTGATAGGTCCCGGCCAAACCCAGATGGTGACCTTCTTGGCTGCTCCTTCTGTTTGAAAATGTCAGCTGTCAGAATCTCTGCTAACCCCTGACCTTCCACCTTTCTCCACTGCAGCCAGATAACATCCCACCCCAAGTTTGTTCTTGGAAGGCAAGTTCACAAGACCGGTCTTGCCAAGATCACAAGTACGGTCTTTGCCTTCTTAGCATTGAGACTCACCCTGTCTCTCTCAGCCTTTGTCTTGAAAAACAAAGGTTCATCCAGGTCGCATCAAAGGAGGAGCTGCAGGCCAAGCTCACCCCCAATTTAACTTGGCACAATACCCAAGGTGATCGGAAGCATTTTTGCTAAATATTTTTAGCCATTTAGTCGTTAGTGTCATCCAGGGGTCTCCTGAAAAAAATTCAGCCCAGACCCTTCACTCAAGGGCACAATAGCTCTCTGGACGTTTCCTTTTAAGACTCTGCATCTAACCCGGGTCACCTGACTTCATGGGACAAATTAGAGAAGAAAAGTACTGGACAGGGGGGCAGGTTCTACAGTGACTGACAGGGAGATTGGCAGCCAATGAGGAGACAGATGGGCTTCACCATTTAGCCCTAGTATCTGGAGAGAGACAGGAGGGCAGCCTCCCCATGTGAAGTGGATTCAGACCTTTGCAGAGCGTGGGCAAAATGAAGTTACCCAGGATGCCCTCGCTCTGTAGTGCGTCCACCCTCCCCATACACCCCCTCATGCTCGACAAACAATAGGTTGCCATGGAAACTACCTCCAGGCAGAGGAAAATGATGCTCATTCTGCTCGCGGTGGAGAAACACCATGGACCTTAAATGAGCTGAGAGACCTTCCTCTCCATCAGCCTCCCTGAATGGAAACGAGCTCCCCAACATGCTCCACTCTTCCAAAGAAATGTCATAAAAGGTAACCATAAAAACCAATAAACTGTCCTATACTACTAACATGCATTTTTTTTAGTTTATTCTGTATGCATGGAAGGGCTGAAAGCAAACCCACGCAACAACCCAGAAGTACCTGTACCGTGTGACAGGCAGCGACAAACTCATTGGCTGGTGCTGGGAAGTGCCGTGTGCCGATTGGGCAGCCCACTTACCAGCCTCTCCATCTCCTGTTCGCGGAGCCTCTCCTCACGTTGCCGCCGGTGGTACTCGAGCAGCTCATCTTCGTTGTCGCTGATCTCCGTGATGCTGTTCTTGCGCTCCCTCATCCCTGGGTGTCCGACAGGCCTCCCCAGCTCAGCAGACATCTTGCGGGGGGCCCGGGGGCTGGGGAGTGGGGAAGTGCCGGGGAGGGTGGCCCCATAACCCACTGAACCCTTCCTCCCGCTGTCCTTCAGCAAGCCGGAGGTGGGCGACGGGCTCCGGGCTCGCACCACCCGAGACCCGAAAGCATCGTCCGGGGGGGAGCCGGCCTTGCGGCGGAGTCGCGGACTCTCTGGTACCAGCTTGGCAGGGGTTCTGTCTGGTGGCCTGAGTACCGGCCCAGTCCCGGGGAGAGCACCGGGCAGCACGGGCACGCCGCGCCGACCCAAGGAGGGGCTCAGCGGGGGGAGCTCACGCATGCTAATGCTGCCGCCTCCGCCGCTGACCTCCTGGTTGCGCCGAGCCAGACGAGGGCTCTCTGGAGGCTGCAGGGGGCGCTGTTGCTGCACCTGCGAGCCGCCGCCCGGGATGATGTGGATGATGGGATCCAACGGGGGCTGGAAGGAGCGTTGGGGTGGCGAGAGCTGCCAGGATGGGCTGGCAGTCATCGAGCGGTCTGCAGGGCCTAGGTCATGGAATGGGCTCTGCGGGCGGTCTTGAAGGGCTGCTGCCCTGGAGACCTGTGGGACTGGGGAAGGCAATGTGCTGGGAAACTTGGAAGTCAGCCTGGGGCTGCCCTGCTTCATCGAGAGCCTGTCCAGGGAGCTGCTGTCCCCAGAAGCCAAGGACACGGAGACTGATGGCAAGCTATGGTGCGGCCGGGGGCTGTTCGGGGCCCTCTCCAGATTTAGACCCCGACGCGAGGGGGTGGGACTCGGGGGGGCCTCCAGCAATACTTTCCTCTGAAGCTTGGGGCTCTCCGGCACCCTGGGTCCGATTCCGTAGCCGGACAGCACGGTCCGGGGCTGAGGGATGGGCGGCTGCACCACGTGGTTGTAGCTGGACGAACGGACAGGCACTGGGGGCAGGGAGGGGGCCGGATCTTGGCAGGGGCCTGGGGAGGGGCTGGTGTAGCTCCCACTACTGGCCCCCGAAGGAGAGGAGAGTGGGGAGAAAGGGGGCGAGGCGTTCTCGTAGCTGGAGCCCACGGACATGGCGCCCGGGCTAGTGGGTGGGGACAGCAGGTAGCGGCCACCACCATTCACCACAGGGGAGAGGGGTGACTGGGCTCCCGGGGGTCCAGCAGGCTTTTTAGGCTGCAAGGACGCGGAGGCATGGGGCTCTTCCATCACCAGTGAGTCCATGATGTCCTGCAGGTCCTTCTCGATGGACGTGACCAGCGCGCTGTGCTCGGGGCGCGTGCGCTCTCGTGGGACTGGACGGGACTCAGGCAGGCCCGCCTGGTGATTCCCATTGACCAAGCTGTCCGAATCTGCAAAGAAGGACACTGAAGTCAACGAAGGGGTCCACTACAGATTTTAGGCCCCGTGAAAGTATGTCCTAGACCAATCCAATTATGTTCGAAATTTTTCAGGGCCTGTGTCACTCAGAGGCCCTTAGAATCATCCCTATATCCTCCCCCCCCCCTTTTTATCCCACTGGGGGGCAGCCTGGGGCCCCAGAAATGTGCCAACAAGCACATGCACAGAGAGTAACCTTCCATGTTAATAGCAAGGAATGAGATACTGTTCATGCTCCCGGCAATCGATGGCGCGGAGCTAGAGGCAGGACTACAGGCGAATTTCCGCCCCGCGAGGCCAAAGGTGTGTGGCGGGCTGCAGCCTTAAAGATAAGAAAATATTTTCGCTTTTTTAGCCTCACTTTAACCCGGATGCTGGAACTGTTATGTTTGTAAACTGCAGTCCAGTACCATATTTACAGCAGATGCTATCTTGCTTCCAGCGTTGGGTGGTTGGTGGGGGTCGATGAGACCCCAGTTTAATGAAAAATAGCTTAAAGGTAGATGTTATTGGTGCCAATCCTGTAAGAACCTCATCTCCCTGACATGATAGACACAGAATCTCCGGAGCCAAAGTGCTATCAGCTTCTGATTCCGATCCGAACGGACCACATGATGATGTCGTGCCTCGTTCGACCAATCGATCAGTCAGTCTTTTCTCCACGAGTAGGAGTAGATGGAAGGAGATCAATAAATACTGCCAGAGTATTAAAACCCTTACGGAGCTGAAAGAGGAAACGCAAAGTTGTCCGACCGCACAGAGGAGGAACTCATTTACTCATTTAGCCAGGAGGGAAGAGACGGTCATCTGGAGGAAGAGACACGTTGACCTTGCAGCCAATCAGCAGGTAAGGTGCGGGCTCACCTGAACTCGTGCGTTCAGGCATGAAAAAAACGGAAGCAAGCGGAGCATCACTACCGTTTTCCATGTATAAAAAAGGATTATTTAAAAAAAACTGTTAAAATATATACACCTGACTCGTACTTATACAATTCCATCGAAGATTTAGTCACAAGAATAAGTGAAATGTCAATACACGGCGCAGAAATAAATCGTGGGTCTCGTAAATCTCTTAAAACGAGTGTGCAGTGGGACTAAACGGAAATAAGGCTGAGAGACGGTCACTTCGGGTAACGCTTATGCACGCTGCCCCTGCTGTCATTGGCAAAATTTTCTTTGTTGCATTCATTGCCTTTAGTAGATTTGCTCAGGAAATAAACGCGCATTTCTCATTTGACCGCGAGCCTTTGAAAAATTTTATTGTGAAATGCACATCAATGAAAAGACAGGCTCTTTCCAATTATCCCCCCCTCCCCCCGCCTAAAATGGTCAGTTATCTGCGATGTTTACTCACGGAACAAAACAAAATCACAGCACGGATTTATGACAGAAAACGAGAGAGAAGGCGCCCCTGTTAGAAGATGCGCCGGGCAGACGCACCTCCACTCACCGAGAAGGTCTCTGCTACCAACGCAGGCGATCAGGGGCTGCAAACCCGCTCTCAGCCTTCAGGGAAACGATCAGTGGCACCGCGACCCTCCAGCCCGCTGGCTGCCTGGATCGCTGTCCGTTCGCCGGCTGCCACTGGCGGCTCACAGCCTCCCCTCCGCTTCCCTCCGCTTGCCCTCCCTTCCCCGCGGTAGCGATGTGACTGGCGGACGGCGCTCCGGAGGGGCGGTGCGATCTCCGGATTCCCCTTTTTAAAGCGCCCCGTCCGCCACTTACGGCAGCGCGTCTCCGCGGGGTTCGTGTGGAACCGCGAACATGGCGAGTTACTTCCACATGATGCACGGTTCATTTTCTCAGAAATAAAAACTCTCTCAAACATAATTCGTAGGCTATTTTTAAAGCTGAAATCAAAAACACATTCCGTCTTTGGCAAATAACGCGCACCATAAGCAGCTATTGTATATTATTATGACTATTATTTAAAGTTGTGTCAATATTATATTATTATTTTTAACAACAATAAATTATTTTTTTTAATTATAAATAACAACAACATACGGCGGAAACTAGTGTTTAAAAATACACTGAAAAAACATTAAACCGGTTTTAAATCAAATACTCATTCGTTTCAAAGAAATGTATCTATTGTTTTAGTGACTCGTATAAACGGCTACAGATCTAGGCAGGGACTTAAGGAGATATCGCGGGAAAGGAAATTAATGTCTACGAGATGTGATTAGATTAAAGTGTGTGTTATGATGATGGCAATAAACTACATCGAGGAGAAAATATGAAATGGGGAATAAAGAGGGTGGGGGTCGCTTAAAACTTAAATACAACAGACAGCTGTCAGACAGAGCCCCAACGCCGTGCAGATGTCTGGAATACAGATAAGCCCGCAGCTGCTTGAGGGACTCGAGCTTGTAAAACGGCCTCCCCAGTACTGAAGCTACGACTCCCCAGCTCCGCCCTTCCCATCAGCTGACTAAGACCCATTTTAGAAGCGCCTTCTTGATTTCTCAGGGCTGCTGCTGTTTGCACGTTTGACCATTAGGATCTCAGGGAAGGAGGTGACGACGTCGAGGGGCACAAACCAACACGGGGCACCGCCGCGTGAACAAGGACCAGTATGACAGGTGTCGTGTCAGCAAGAGGCTGCGAGGAAGTGAAGTAGATAATAGGCTCGGTGGACTCCTGGACGCGCGTTATTTCCTGATGATTCGCCTGAAACGTGGATATAATCATGCAATCCCTTTATGTTTATGACCCACACGCCGAGTGACGCTTTTCTTACAGACTGAAGCCCTGGAAGCGCCGGTCAAGCAATCCTGCCTCGTACTGGCGCTGAATCTGCTCATTTCCGCCCTCTGCTGGCCACTAGTGGAGTACAGCACGTACCCAGCCCAGTTTGGGAAAACAGCTGCCGCTTTCTCTTCTCCTCCTCCCTCCCACTCCTTTCAACTGCCACGTAGAAACAAGTCCCTGTTTAATTAGACGCCAGCCGTACACTACGGGGCGCTCTGTAATTAAAAATGACGTCACATAGGTGCTCAGATTCCCCCCACCCCCCGGGGCTGATTGCAGGGTTTACATGTATCTTCGGGGGGTGTAAACTGGATTCTGGATTCCACAGAGGGTACACGTTTCCCTGACAGCACAGTAGCCATTTTTCTAGGGCACTAAACAGTCTTTTGAAAGTCTGTGGGATTCTCCCTAGCAGGGAGTCGGGACATCAGTGCGAGTAACAATGTTTTCTCAAACTAATCTTGGCTTTTGTTGCTTTGAAACAAAAAGTCCCCCGCTTTACGTATTTAAATTTGTTTTTTGTTGTTTTTATATATATATATATATATAAAGGCCTCTCATTTGTTTTTTAAGACCACATCTGTAAACAAACAAAAAAAAACAAACAAAAAACGTATCGTTCAGATATTTCAGGAGTTCTAATTACAGGACCAGCCTCACAGCAGGAAATTACATCTTTCTGAATCTCTCGTGAGAAAACAGACGCTGTCTTGTGCAAAAATGATTTATCATCAGGCAACGTAAAAAATAATTTTGAAAGACACATAAAGTGTCCCTTGTCCCCAGCCCTGACCACAACCAATCCCCCAGTGCATTCTTCAGCATGCAGGCTCATCTGTTCAACCACAAAGCGTATCACGGTAGACACCTGAGGGAAGATCATAGCCAGCAATGCATCAATCTGACCAACTCACCTGTGTGGCCAGGGCATTTACATCTATTTATTTACAAGTCAAGAGAAGTGAGCAGGCCCAGTCAGCATCTGTGAGACAACTGGTGTTAAGAACCTTTCTCTAAGGATTAGAACCCACAACCTTCTGGGGCCGGGCATGAATCCCTAACCCGCTGCGCTGAGATCATCCGACCCCTGAATGCCAAGGGCTTGAAAGTGGGTATTAAAACCATCAGCGATGAAGGGGCATTTCTGCCGACAGTCACATGAGTGTCACTAAAGCTTAAGGCTGCTTCTCACCGGATTATTCGTGAAATTAAAAGCAGCCGCTCACCACTAAGGCACAAAATGCAGACACGTGCAGCTACGGCATCTGTGCCGAGCTGAAATCGGGCTACGTGGCGGGTGATACGGTTTTCTTCGACGTCTCCCTGTCAGACGGATGTACGGGCCTGGAAGAGCTGCCCTCAGAGGTGCCACACGCCCCTGCGTGTCCCCAGAAGTCCTCGTCCGTCATTATGCTTCTTGTTTACTGCTACCGTACCACATTCTGACCAAACAAAACAACGTTTGTAACCACCATTCCTAAAGGCTTTTCTGTGCCCGTAGATTCGTTTGACTGGGAGACCGTATCACCGACCGCGGATCCCGTAACTCCACGTCTACGATTTCAAGTCGATGGATGCCAATTCCAGTCAGGGTGGGGCACGTTTCTCCCCTAAGTGGCAGGATATAGGTGTCAGGGTGGCGGGAGGAGGGTAGAAATGGAACAAACACAGGGGGCGCCGTAGACCCGTTTTGAAGGTAGGGGCTGCGCCCACGGCGGCAGAGACTCACCTGCGTGGATCCTGTAGCCTCCGCCGGGGGTCTGGCCCACCCCTGGCAGCATGCTTTTCATTCTGAAGGCCTCTTCTGGGTGGTTGAAGCGGAAAAAGGCCGACTGGCCGAAACACAGCATACAGCCTGTCCAGACAGCAAACTGAGCGTTAGTGATGAGCAATGGCGGGAGCAGCCAGAAACAGGCAAAAGCAGTTTAAACTCCATGACTGTGGATAAACACCGGAACAAAATCCAGGCAACATAAGGGTATGCAAAATACAAATTAATGAGTGAGTGTTTTTTCAAATAGGCAAAGTACCAGCCCCCGCCTGAAAGCTGATTGGCCCGTCCCCTGTCACTCACCGATTCAAAGCATATCATTGGCTAATGATAAGGTTGACCTCTCTGTATGAATTTTGGCCCCTCTTATGCTCCCAAGTTGCTCCTAGTAAGTGATGTAACTGAACCAATCCAGCATGAAGGGCCATCGCAGAACCAGGCACTAAAATGCGTTCTGGATATTAAGAAATTCGGTCAAAGGAGACTTCAGCCCTTTTGAGTTGCATAAATACACATAGGATGGTGTTATGCTGATGTACTTTTAGGGCTGTTAGATGTGTTTAGGTACCACAAAGTTGTGTGTGGGGTAGGAGGGGCAGACTTTGCTGGTCCCTGAGGGCATGGGAAGTCAGGGAGGGGGGGGGGGGTCCTTGGCGTCTGTGCAGAAGGTCATTAGTGTGCCGACGCCCCAGCCCAGGCCGTGGGGCGGGGGAGATGAAAAAGGCTGAGCGCAGCAGTGGAGCCCACATACCAGCGTCAGGCTCGGGGGCTGGAGACAGCCCGCCCAAAGAAAGCGGGTCACGGAGTCCGCCTGGCACCAGCACAGCGTTTCGGGCAGCGCGATAGACTGCCGGGCCGAGGGAAGCAGATCTCATTTCTCAGGGCTGTGACTCAGCGGCCAGTCGGTCCCGTTACCCGGGGAACAAATCGGCCGGTGACACCTTGGTAAATACGACGCTGAGGACGTAAGGGCGTCCGTGCCGGAAATCTCGGTGCCCCCCCCAACCACCTGCCACCGGAGTGGTGGAAAAAGCATGTTTGTGGAAAAAAAAAAAAACACAGAAAGAAAAAGAAGGGCAGGTGCCCTTTTATTCCTGGGGGGGCCACAGCGTCCCACAGGGAAAACTGTCACACCGTGTGACCAGCTCAGGAGAGCCCTGCCAGGCCATAGAACCAAACAGGCAAATAAACACCTGCAGGCTACACGGGGGCAATCCGGAAAGATCAGTGGAAGCGCGTGGGATTATTCATCCAGCTAAGCGCCCTTCCCAATCCACCCATGTTTACCGTGGGACACAGAAGCGTGTGAGAGACGGGACAGGTCCAGCTGTCCTGCTGACCACAGACCACGCCCCTTTAATTCACTTTACCGCCATTTCTGTAGCGGCTGGTCCTCAAGTGGCTGATTACAGGGAAGCCTTATGGGCTGTAACAGAACGAGCGATAGGCCACTACCGGGTTAGGCCCCCCCCCCCCAGCAGCAGTAGTAGAGTTTGAGGTTCCAAAGAACATCACAACAGCTTTAAATTGCCCTTGACAGCACTTGGTGTGTGTGTGTGTGTGTGGAGGGGGTGGGGTGGGGGTGGACTTACAAAGGATGAGTATCCAGCCTTTGTAAACCGGGACACACTTCTCTCAGTCATACATCACCCCATCCCATCTTGCTTTGCTGTGAAGAATCCAGTTTATACTTCACCAAAAAACAAGCCTGTGACACAATGTTGAACAGACATGTTCTCAAGAATCACTGGCGGGAGAACAGTGATCTGTGACAAACGTTCAGTGCTGAGCATTTCAGGTGCACACCAAGCTTCTTTTTTTACCAACCAGTTGAGCATAAAGAGTCAGGATTCAACTGGTTGGCATCAGCAAAATCTTGGTCTGGATTTGTAGCTTCTGGACCTAAAATGCCCAGCACTGCAAATGTTCAATTCCATGCATGAAACAAGTCCTTTGCCGACTCGGGCGGAAAAATGAGACACAGGATACAGATTTCCCATAATCCTCCAAGGAATGAGTGGTAACATGTAACATGTAGCTACGTTTTAAAAAAAGCAGCTCATTAATAGAAATGGCCGCCCTCTACGCCTCCTTGCCCACAGCAAGAAGAATTAGGTCCTAGTAGATCTAACCTAGATCTGAAGACTGCTGTTTACAGTTAGCAGACAATGTGTGATGTTGTCTTTTCCTGGACTGATCCCCAGAGCAGGGGGAAGGGGGGGTGCACCTCTCTAAAGCTGGGAGTCTATCCTGTTTAAAGTAATGCACAGACCGGAAAGACCTTCACGCGGAGCGTAGAGTGTCACGCCCCTGCCAGCCCCCGTCTGCTCTAAACGCCCTGTTGTCTCCGGGGTGTCAGTATCTTATCTCTGAAGGGGGATGTGATAAGACAAACCATCAGACTGAGGGGAACAGAGGAGGAGCAGTTACTGGGTGGGTGGTGAGGGCCATGGTGCCAAAATGCTCGTTTCCTCTTGGAACAATTTTGGGCAATTATGAGATGCAGTGGCACAGGAACGGAGTCCTGGATGAGATGCCGCTCCACCCGGCCTTTGTCTGACTTCTCGCCTTTGGTCATTTCCCCTATTTAGGCAGGAATCTGCATCACATTCAGGTGCCGTGACGACAGCCACCACTGACCCCTGGGGTCAAGGCCTGGGGATGCAGGTACTGTTAGTCCTGGCGCCGTGGCAACCGACCACTAGTACTACAGGCAACAATGTTACTCCACTGGCACTATTGCTGGTAGCAATACTATGGCGATCCATAAGAGACAGAACCAACGAGAAACAGCACCGTCCAGATAATGTAGCTCTGGCCAAAACAAGAAATGGAAAATACTGCAGCGATTGATACGCCTCAACTTATAGATGCTACTGCTGCTTTTTGTGCTACAGAAACTCCCCAAGTTACAATGGTCCTTGTTACGATATTTCGACTTTACGATGGGTAAGACTATTCTGCACTAAACTGACCGGGCGGTTTGTCCCATTGCATCTTATCCAAATATCTCATTTTGCTTACTTATATACACACTCTATATTGTTTGTTGGTTATTGCTGTATTATAATACTCTGTTATTTTTGTCTTTTATTTTATTTTTATTTAATGTGGCGAATTATACCAAAACAAATGCCTTGTACTAGGGCTGCACGCAGCAAATAAAGTCCGATTCCGTTGTTTTTTCCAGTTGCTAACCTGAATCACTGAAATACCACTCATGTTGTAAGAATTACTATTTATGCTGCTGTTAGTGCTGTAGCCAGTTTCAGCCAGTGCTGATAGCTACCACCACTGGCACTGCGATGGCTGGTGTGGTGCTTTAGCTCGTAGCGCTAATGTCTTACGTGACGTCAGTATCGCTTCAGCCCCCTCGGGAGGCGGCCTACTCCCATTGTCCTAATGATCCCGACCGCGCATCATAAAATAAACCCGTTTAATCTCACGACGGGCGTCGGCCCCCCCGCGTCCTGGCCAACGAACGTTGCTTTTACAGCCTCCGTTATCTGGTTGGCTCAGAACCTCACCGACATCCCTGCGTTTAATCTGTGCTGGCCCCTTTATTGTGGGCAGGATAGGGAGGGGTCGGGGGGGGGGGGGGGGCGGCATGGAGTCGGCTGGCTGCGTAGAATGGGGGCCCTCTCCAGGATTAAGATTCACAAGGTCGTTTGTGGGGAGACAGCATTAAGCGGCAAAAGACAAACGGGCCCAACCAGGACACATAAATCTGCATCGCTGGTAGCAGGGAAGAGCTTCACCAGCGAGTTCCCCTTTCCCGTGTTAAACAGAACATTACCCAACTAATTCCCAGACTCTTGCAAGCCCTTCCATAATAAAAAGGTATGATTCCTTTTTATACAGTCATAATTACTGATGACTGATTATTTTCTTATATGTTAAATTTCTTAGACGATTAAAATACATTTAATTGACTAGCTGATCCTTCTACGCAGAGTGAATTTTTATTCAGTTATGCAGCTGGTCACTCAAGTAATTCAGTGTAAGTCTGTTTCTCAAGGGTAAAACAGGAGAATTTGGAAATGACCAGCTTTGTACTACGGGTCCATCTCCCTGGCTACCAGCCTCTTAATAAAAATATGAATATTTATATCAAAGCTGAGGAAAAAGGAGAGCGTGAGTCAGATCAGAGGTTGCAGCCTGTTTATTACTGTAGTGTCCTAAGTCATGACTGCATTTGTGTCTCCATGACGCAGCTGTAGTGTGATTCTGTAAACGCTGCCTAAGAATACAAAGGAAAGACAGAGAATATGGCAGAGCACCAAGTAACTGTCCACACAGACCACTGCTCTTATTACTACGTTTTTAAATTCGAAATGGTTACATTTATATTTGAAACTAATTTAAGCACAGTATTCTGGTCCGAAACTGGTTCGATCAAGTGTCACTGGGTGGATAAAACTGCAGTGTCTCTCTCTCTCTCTCTCTCTCTCTCTCTCTCTCTCTCTCTCTCTCTCTCTCTCTCTCTCTCTCACACACACACACACACACACACACACTTTCTGATTCTTCACTCATAGCTCCAAGTTGGTGCACTGAGCCAGAACCCTGGACCAGGAGAAGGACCACCGGACCGCAGTCGGCTGAATTACGATTTCATCACCTGACTTTGCCTGGCTGTTTTCTTCAGGAGCTGAACATTCTGTCCAATGAACTGTATGTAATTTTTTTTTGAAAGGCAGCCACACTGGAGGAATTAAGTCAGGTCTATTGCAGCTAACACATTTATACTACAATTGCCAATGTATTCCTTATCCAACGCAGAAATATAGGATCAACCTAGAATAGACAATGCAAGGGTCATATAGATAAATATTACTTGAAAAAACTGATGAAGTAGAAGCACGGAAGATATAGAGGCTGCTACCACGGAGTTGGTAGAGTTTACAGCGGAGAATGACTTGCAGTAGGAGAGACCTCACAGTAGGAGAGACCTCCATTCCAAGCTACCACAGCACTTATCCAAGTCTACACCATCGAGGAGATACACCAAGGCTCACCCAGTTTGATGGCATTTAGCCCCATGTCCTTCTGAGACTCCGACACCCCCTGGGGCAGCCTGGGTGTCTTGTCTGGCAGATGCCTACAGATCACAGATACCCCACAGCAGCTACTGTTGGACACCTTCTCCCAGCAGTGTTTGGATTATTAGAGAATCTAGACCTTCCTCGTGCAATTAGAGCAGCTCATTATCTCTCCCCATAACCACCCCCGACCACCCCGACCGCACTGTCCATTTCAAAGACGGTTCGGTAATCTACAACGTTTATACTTACATGTGTATATAAATGGACTGAGGCGGGTTCAACATATCCCCTTTGATGGTTTCATATTTTTGTCGTAATCTCCTCTCCGGAAAGGAAATTAAAAGACCACCAGAGGAGGGAAGATAGCAACCCGACTACAGATCTGCCTTCCACCGTCAATGTTTCTAGAAACTTCCTGTTAATCTGTTATCTGAAGACCCCATTATTAAAGATGAGAGATAAATCTACGGAATAAACTATCATTTGTGAACAAGGGGAGATTTACAATTCGATTTATACCACCGAGAACCGTATATACCACGAAGTTACATTTTCCAAGTGGAAAATTTCCAGAAAAACAAACAAACAAGAAAACGCTAATCACAAACCAACAAATTTATCACAGAATATATTTGACACGTGGACGAAAATGTCGACGAACAGAAGTCAGCAGACAAGCGACATAAGTCTGACAGATGTCCAGGTCCGTCATTTCCCCGCTGCTCCCTGCATTTACGCAGGTCCCTCTAACAGATGGCTGCCATTAAACACAAAGCGCATATGATACGTATCTGCGCGATCTGCTGCCAGACGCGCGCATTTTCACTATAAACAAGGACGGGAAGCATCAGACGAAATATAGCAAGAACTAAAATTAAGAAGCAAAATCACAAGGTCGTCCACAGCTGCTGACACTGGGGAGCATTAAATATTTATCTCCTCCGACACTAATCTATACTGACCTTAAACTATACTACCACTAATGTGCCGAGGGTAATGACTCGTGAGAATAGTGATAAGGATCTAAAAATAGCGCAGTAAACAAATGTTTTAATGGTTTTCTTTTAACAAACAATTCAATCGGCGTCAATTGAAGGCAGACAAAGTTAGCGTGGAATTTCCCGGCTGGTCAAAGATCGGATTTACCAACCAACTAGGTCAAGACTGCATACAAACTACAGAGGTAAATAAGTAACAAGAACCAAAATTTGCCGAAATGATCGCGGCAAATAAGCATCTTTTACCCTGAAAGGTGGCAGTTTGTCTGCATGGACTCGGGGATCGGCTAACGTTACGAAAGATGGGCGTTATTAACCACCATGTACTCGTTTTATTTATTCCCATGGTTAAACTTTATTTGAGCGACTCGCCGTCGGCAAAAAGTGGCCCGGCGAGCGGCCAAACGACAGGGTAAAAAATAAAGCCCTTACGGAGACAGTCGACAGCAGCCCTTGGTCGTGCTGGCCAGAAATAGACGTGTAATAATATATTGCCTGCCAAACTGAACAAGAATATCGCCCTGGCACAGAAATTAGCTAGATCCCCTTGTAAAAACGAATTAGATCAAGATTTAAAAACAGCCGATCGCTGTCTGGTTGCAAACTGACTCTTACATAGTTTTCCATGTTTCCTGCATTCTGTACATGATGCTTTTTGTTAGTCTGACCGCATGAATGATTTAACAGGTTTGGAAACAACCTCTGCCTTGCCAATTCTTAGGCGGTCTGCATGGTACAAGTAAATTGCTGAGTCAATATTAGTCATCACTTAAATGAATAATCTTCAGCAAGGCGGTCTAGCACACACAACACAGAACTAATCTGGAATATTCTGATGTCAGACTCCACGTGTCCCATTCATTTGTGTATATAAATCACAGCCTAAAACGTCTAGTCTCTCTATAAGTTTGAAGGTGCGATAAAAGAATGCGGTTTTATTCTGTGTTTGCCAGCTACACGGTATCCCCCTAGTAAAAGCGGAACGAGGGCGCAAATCAGCACAGGTTACCGCAAACGTCTCTTTAAAGTGTCAGCTATATGTGAATTATCAGTGAATCACTTTCCTTTCAACTAGCCAGTCGTACCGCCTCCGCTGCAGGAATCGGACAGGGAATACGTGGCCGTGAAAACACAAATGAAAAAGAGAAACCACGATCATAGTGATTTCGCTTGCAGACGTGCGGGGAGGCGCGCGACCGTGTGCGTGATTTTACCTGGCAGCACCATCTCACCCAAAATCAGGTACAAAAATCACACGCTAGTCGCAAAGTTAAGCACTTACGCTCAGAGCCAATGAACCAAAGGAGCAGAGTCCCCCGAAGTCCACATTGCCTCTGGTCTTACGTGGAAAGCATCGCGCTTTCAGCGCACTTTCCGTCCGATGCCTTTGTGATGATAATGTCAGTCAGTATTGTCCCAAGTCGCTCACATCAGCGCAAAGGTCCACCTGTTTCATTACGCTGCTCACGCTGGGAAAAGCTCAATATTCCAGCTTTGTGCCGCAACCGAACCAATGTCAAGTCATTCAAATGCAATATTCTGTACTTCAAACAGGTTTACGGGCAGTAACTTATTAATCGTCTTCGTCCACGACGAGCGCACCATACTCTTCACCTTCTGCGCAAATAAATGTTTTTTAAACCGTTAAGTATTGTTTGTAGGAGCATAACTTGGCTTCGCTCTTCGGATTCTCCCCGAAGTGAAGGGCAGGCGCGGCGGCCCCCGGCCGTGGACACAATGCTGCGATTCTGGCGGATCGCGGCGCCCCGGGCGACGCAGCGGGCTTTCGGGAGCAGAACAGCTGTCCGACTTAATCGCTTTTTACGAAACCAGCTTATTGTAAGCGAGGAGTGGGAATGTGGCCCGGAGTGGAGCGGACGGGAGCCGCTGCCGTCAGGCTCCGTGGCGCTGCTGCCATGTGCGGGGGGGGGGGGCGAAGGAGGAGGGGCGCACCTCCGACCTCCTTTGTCAAAACCTGCATTTTGCTCCATACGTTGTTCAGCGGTAGCAATAAAAATGTTCCCCTTCTTAGAATTTTCTTGAATCCTGTTTTTAGCGTATATAGACAATCGAATTTCCCTGCATTTTCTCACGACAGTCCTACAAATAATGAATTTATAGACTACTAGAACGAGGCATTATATTTCTTCTATTTATTTTCTCTCTTTAAAAACTAAAACCTACTAGGGACCCTCTGTGTTAATATTACTGATTTACATATAGGAGTATTATGATTTAACTCTGTTTATGTGAATTGGTATGCTAGTTTGTTTCGTAAAAGTTAAATACTAAAGCTTGCGTTCCTGCTTCAGATTAAAATATTTAATCGCTTTGTTGTTTTATATTGTGCTTTGTGTTTTATATTATTTATAGGTTGTGGTGGTTCTGTTTAAATATGCCGTTGGAAAGCAAGAATGTAGCAAAACAGCAGGAATTCCGAAATGCCCCGAAATTCGCTTTGAAGCACTAAAACGGCGTTTGCCATTGTTTTAAATGATTAAGGCAGTGGAAGGCAGTGACACGCTGAAGGAGAAAGCGATGAGAAGGGGGGTGAAGACGGGGAGTAAAACCCCTCTTTTGTGGAGCGCAGGCGACGTGCCCCGTTACCATGGAAACACAAACCTCAAGCATCCCATCACTGGTGTCTGCCAGCGAAGTCAGTTGCCGAGGCGAGAAACAAAATACTTAATTACGGTTAATTGTTTTTCTGCGCTGCCCTCGAGGGCAAATTGGAAAACACCAGCGCCATATGTAACAGTGAAATTATCACAATGTTAGTGTTCTAGATCATTTAACACCATTCCCAACCGCTTCTGGCTACCGTGATCAAAGTGTGAGACTTGCATTTATTTTTACATTTATTCCATTTAGCAGACCCCTTTTTTGGGTACAAGTCAGACAAATGGCAGGTTACAAACACATGTGCTTTCCAGGAGTCCACCATGCCCAAGTCCGGCTTGTGACGGATCAGGCAATTAGGAGATGACAATTAACTTAAATACATGCCTCTGGACTGCAGGAGGACACCAGAGTACCCTAAGGAGACCCACTTGACACTGGAAGAAAATGTCCATCTGTCACCAGATGAAAACGGCAACACTTGCACAGTTACCACAAAATAACTGTAGGAAGTTTTCATCGCTCTTAACGCTCCTCCCATTACATGGCACTAACACGATGCTGTAGTTCGTCTGTATACAAGCAGCCTGTATGTTTCATGCCGAAGGTTATGATTAGTCACATCAAGGAATAATTTATTGGGTGGAGCATATTTTTTGACAGCTCATGGACAAAATCAACGGATATCCTGGTTGGATAATTCTGGGCTTCTTCCTCCTTGGACTGACCATTTGTCTTTTTCCATACATTGATTATTTATTATTAGAAATATTTCTCCAAGGCAATTCAGGTTAGAAGATCCCTCAAGGATACAACTGCTAGGGAATCTAAATATGCAGCTCCGCAGTTACAGTCCGTTTCCTGAACCGCCAAGTTACCTAATTCCCAATAGATCCACAGAAACATCTTCGATGTGGCGTGATCATGTGAGCTGCGCTGACCCACTGACAGCGAGGAAGCTGACGCAGACGGGACTTCACATCTGATCTCGACGGGGCCTTCAGCCTCTGCGGCCATTAACCTCCCCAGGTGGCCAGGAAGTGAAGGCGATATTTTAGAGCCAAATAAAAATAGTCTGATGCACTCAAATTTCCGAGAAAACCATGGTCCTCTTGGTAGGAAGGACCACATCGAACTGTGATAAATAACCGCGCTTAACAAGAAAATATGACGTGTGCTTAAAAGGAATCGCGATGCAATATGACAACGCTAAGACAACCTGGCAGGATTCCAGAATACCAGAGTTATGTTTTCATTTCACATTATATTTACTTAGCAGATGCTATGGCGTGACTTTGGTTTGAACATTGGGGAGGTTGAGGTCTCCACCCATATAAGGGGGGGATGTGATTATTGGGGGGACTGAATTAGTCCATTTTTATTATTGGGAGGTTATCCCCTCCCCTCATAATTTACACCAGACATTTTTCTGTGAGGAAGCAGGGTTAGGTAGTTCCTGGAGCATTTGGGATAAAGGGCTCTGATCAAATCAAGGCCCCGGTGATAAAAATCACTCTGTCAGTCATGGGATTGGAACTAGCAACCTTCTGATCAAGGGCACAGAGTCCCTAAGCCATAGAGCCATCCCCCACACTGATATTCTCAGCACTGGACTTCCATCTCAATTCCAACCCAGACTTGATATTCCTTAGTCATACAAAACTAACCAGAAATTTATTTTGCAATGTTTTTTAGCAGCCTGTCCAGTTCTAGAAGACAAACAATAACTGTGTTGGACTTATCCCTCCGGTTTCCCACCTTCATTCTATATAAATAAAATGTTCTGTGGGTTGGCAATCACCTACTAAGGACCCCTCATCTGAGCCAAGCTCTCTCCTCTGTGGTGAATCCTTCTCGGCATGGCTCTAGTTACAAATTCGGAAAGAGCCCCGGAGGAACCAGTTCTTAATTTAACGAGGTGTGAGGGAAATTTTGCTGGTCGGAATCGCCCTGATTCCCCAGTGGTCCTGTACTGACCCACGTCCACACAGTCTCTGTGTCAAATAAGCTAAGATTCCTTGCTTAATCCACAATGAATTGTTCTGAGCTGTAAATATAATGCAGTTTAAGAAAGATCTTCCAATCCGGTCAGGAAATACATTCGAAGTCTGCCAAATAGCAGTAAGTGGAAATTTTTGAGCTGAAGAAGACAAGAGATTGTTTGCTGCCCAAAGTTTAGCAAGACGTCTGGTGCCAATGGCAGCTTCCTGCAAAGTTTGAGAGGCTTCTGCTTGTTACTGACCCACAGGACAAAGAGCAAGCGTGGAATTCCAAGAGCATCATCCAAGCGTTAGTGATAACAAATGACCCCGATAAACAAGATATGCCTTTAAAATAGGCTGTAGAGATTTAATGGAAAGTTTAGAACATTATATCTATGGTGACAGACTGACCTTTGAGTGCCGGATAAATCACAGTGTGAAAAAGGGAAGCGTAAGCACAGCCATACCTTGGGACAGCAGGACTGGTTTTGTGATGGGGATCCCGTCCATGGTGCACTGGTTCCCACAGGGGTGCAGACTGATGACTCCACCGCGGTTCTCGATGTAGCAGTGCTGGGCCCTGATTCCTGGGCCCTGGATGCTGATATCCGTGTTTCCATAGCCAAGAGTGGTACGTCCTGAAAAATGATACGTCAGATTGGCAGCATGAGAACCACTGCCCTTGAGTTACAATTACAACGTACATGTTCTCCAGGAAGCTCGGCGATTTATTTTTATGTTTCACCTAAAGGTATAAAGTAACCGTTTAGCACTTCTGCTAAGCATAACTACAGAGCACTAAATCTTGGACAGAGACAGCAGATCCTAAGGACCACATTCCACACTCGTCAACGTCCTCCCACATCCACCCTGCGACCACTGATAAGACAAATCCTCCTGGAATGTCTCAGCTGGATGCAAAAGCCCCCCTCAGGGTTTTACAGGATGTGAACTACAGCTCCCTCCCCCACCCCTCAGATCTCTGTTCGCTCAGGTGAGACTTTAACTGGACATCTCAGACCTTTGGAGCCAACAGAGTTGACCAAAGTCAACAGCAGAACTTGAAAAACAAAGACGAGAAGAGATATAAGTGATAAAGGCAGCTGTATTGAAGGAGGTGGGGTATTGACTCTGTTTAATGGGTTGCAGTAGAGAGAGTGAGCCCCACCCCCATTCCTGCAATAGTCAAACACAGAAGTAAGGGTGACATCAGGGTCAGGGTACAGTCTTTCGCCAAGAGCACAGAGGTCACGGTGTGAGGGGTGTGTTCGCATGTGCCGGCCACATTGTGCTGGGCAGCGGCCCGGAATTTTTCCCAGAATGCAGCCAAGTGCCCGCGGTGATAGATGGCACTGCAGAGAGGTAATGTAACAGCCCTCGTTTCAGTAAGTGCAGCTGAAAATCGTTGCACTTTCAGAGACAAAAAAAAAACAAATTGCATGTCATCTCGGCCTCCCCCAACTTTCAAAAAAACCCATGTTGTCATTCTTGGAATGATGTTATGGCAGGAAGTGAGGCGTGTTCATGTAATTCACCCCACCACTTTGAATCAGCATATTATTCAAGTCTTTGTTCATAAACACTGAGGCGTGTTTATGATTATGATTATTCAGAAGAGACATAAACTTCTTGTAGCTTTATGATAATTGATAAAGTGCTGAGAAGCCAGCTAGAACAAAGAGGCACATATTTCTAAATTATCAAAAGTAAATAGTACCAATAAGTGTGAAATAGGGAATTTATACATACAACGACTTCCCATCTTCTTGTTCATTGGTATTGTCTAGGTGCTTGGTCATTGGGTTTATTGAAAGCATCTTCACGCAGATCTTCACGCAGATACCATCACAGAATGATTCACGTGAGGTAGCTAGCCATAAAGATGCACCGTACAGGCACCAGGCTGCCCAACATCTCATTCCAAAGCCTAGGGTTTAAAGGGTATGCACTGATGTCACTGCCTGGCTGGGACACGCCTCCCCACCCTCGACTGACAGAGTATAAAAACCTGCTGTAACATGGCTGATTTAAGTCGGGGAAACAGCGAAACGAACAATCTCCCTAAATCAAAAGTGGCTGGATCAATAGGGATGCGTACAACTCACTAAGGGACCAGTGAATATGTGGCCAGGAAGTGGGTTTACTGGCATTTCTATGTGTGCTACGTACAGCCATCTCATTTAGCACGTTACTGCACTCAAACTACACTGTCACTTTCCAGCCACTTTCCACATGTATTTTAAATTTACCGTATTTTTAAATATTATTCTTTAATTATTCATAATGCACACAGGGGTGGCTTAATTGTTAGGGACGCGTGTTTGGGATGAAAGGGTTACTGCTTAAATTTCCTGACCAGCAAGGTGCCATTGAGATACCCTGAGCATGGTACTGCCCCCCCTCCCCCAACACTGGCCCCCAGGAGCTAAATAATAGCTGCCCCCGGCCATGTCACATACGGGTTCACAGCAGTGGATACGTGTCATTGTTGTGTGGTGGGTCAACACTGAGGATTAATCACCGTAGCTTGGCTGTACTTCCGATGGCATAAGGAAGCGAGGACGACACCTGTGGATATTCTGGTTGTGTGCGGACAGGTTTGTACCAATACTTTTTATTTTATTACAACTTCTATTTGCTCAGAAGTGACGACCGCAAATCCACATTTCGGAGTCTGGGTTTGCAGTGATTCATTTGCTTTTCTTTTCTTCAGCACAGCAACTCTTTCTCATCTCAGCTGAATTAGGTATAACGCCGCCGAAGTCTCTCTCTCTCTCTCTATAGATATAAATATATGAGGTTGCCCCTCCCTTCCCTGCTGTAATAGTCTCGGTTTTCCACCAGGCATTTGTAACACGGTTGGTGGTATTTGCTGGTACTCAGACTGGGTATTCATGGTGGGTGATCAGGGGGTTGTTTCACTGAGCAGGATGTCTCAGTTATCTTATTAACATAAGAGGTAATGACCATCCAATAAGAGTCTAGGTAAGAAGCATTCCTATCAGTGGCGGTTGGCCCATAGGGGCCGCTCGAGCGCCACCCTCCCAGATGTGTGTGGGGGGGGGGATATAAAATATATAAAAATAAAAAAAAATATATATATATTTTTTTATCAATGTCAGTTTTACTTAATAGTGTGTGCCTACATGCAATCTGAATTATTTAAACAACATTTCCACCAACTGACTCTCATTCAACAGTGAATTTCCACCAATCATTTCTCTTCTTGGGCGCCCCAGAAGTGCAGCAAAATAGCCAATCGTGTATGGCTGCTAGGCGAATATAATAAAGATTTCGCCTATCAGCATCGCGGAATTAAATGGTTTTGGGGCGGTGGAAATTTCGCTCCCCTGCTACAGAAAACGCGGGAAAGTTTTGGATCGCTCTCAGGTCAGTCAGTCAGAGGGAGATGATGGCGACAATGACAGTCGAGGGGCAGCTTCCAGCAAGTTCGGCGAGATCGTTATTGAATTACCCTTTTGCGAGAAGGACGATGGTGGAAAAAAATCACATAAAGCTGGGACCCGACAAGCCCGAAATAAATATCAGCCAACTAAGGAAATTAAATTATGATTGTGAAATTGTCATTTTCTCACTGTTCATCTGAATGCTTATACTGGACTAGGAAGGGAAATCTATTGGAACGTCAGTCCCACCAAGAATTTTTTTCACCAGCCGCCACTGATTCCTATTGGTCTTGACTTCTAGCTTAAGTTATAGCTTAGCTTTTTGAGAAATCCTGCTTTGTGGAACGCCCCCCCGGGTCCCTTTCTGTGAGCTTGTATGGCTAATCTCTCCAGTACGACCACCCATTCTGCTGCCAGTGTTTATTGCCGGAGATTACATGGCTGTATGCTCAATTATACACCCGTGTGGACAATGGGTGTGGCTTAATTAACCGATTCCTTTAAATAATGGGGTGTCCACAAACCTTTGGTCATATAATGTACTAAAGCACAGCTGTGTCTGGGAGCAGAGCAGGTCACCTCCAGATTACCGCTTTTAATTACCGAATTACCTGCAGCCGACATTTTCAAAATGGCTTAGCGATCTCAAACTACTTCGAGTTAACTTTTGGCGGGAAGACACACACACACACGCAGCCAGTGACCCGAAGATCTTCCTGGTCTTGTGGGAAAACTTAGTCATTAGTCAGATGTGTTACACAGAAGTTTTTTTAATGG
>JAODJX010000040.1:17614636-17631632 GCA_026776945.1 Isichthys henryi
CCCCCCCCCCCCCCCCCCCCCACCCCCCCCCCCCCCCCCCCCCCCCCCCCCACCCGCCCGGGCGCGCCCTTCCCAGCGGTATCCGACTGGGAGCCACATGGGAATAGCGCTCACCTTCTGGCAGAGGCAGGAGTGTGATGGCGGTGCTGAGGCGGCCACTTCCCAAGCTGACCAGATGGGGGCGCTCTGCCTGGACCTTCAGCCCCTTTCCAGTTTCAATCAGATCCAGTGGGGTGCTCTATGTGGGTGGAGGGGGCAAGGGCACAAATCTCACTATTCCACTTTGTTTGGACATTGAGCTCTAAATTCTCACCTGACAAAAAATTTATATCAAAGGCAGCATCACGCGAGAATGTGACACATGAGCAATTTCAGTTCTTAATGGAAAGGAGCCAGAAGACGATGCACTGCAAGCCTGCTGTCTACTGTTACTTTTAAAAGCTTTTCTTTATGCTCCAATGGACAGATTTGAGGAATAGTATCATGCGTTCATGAGCAAAGAATGTATACAAAGTGCATGCCAAAATTTTTATTAACGTATATTGAACCAAATATTAAACATTTCAATTTCAAAGATTATCCAATATTACTTCAAACTGGAGCATTCTGCTGTCTTAATGCGACTTGCATGATTTAAGTGCAGTCGCTCTCGCATTTTCCGCCCACAGTGGTTTTCGTGACGTTTGCCTCGGAATTTAACGGAAAAACACCAATTCCTTCCTCAGCATGACTGCAGTACTAGTCCTTCCATAGAACTTGCATTACTTGCGGCCTCAACTCTTTTGACGTATTACTGAAAATGATGCGTTGGCTCTTCCATTCTTCAAACGGCCCGAACCAGTTCAAGGTCCTTTAGAGTCAGTGTTCATACAGACCAAATAGTCTTGGCTAGCATTCAGTTTTTCCCCTACTGGAACTTTTGAGTTTCCCCTAATCCTGCTCCCAGACCAACATGCCTTCCAGAACATATCATTAAACAACTGTCACAACAGCGGAACCCACTGGAACGCTGTGCGTTTGCATGTGAACTCGTGCGCAAATTAATTTCGGTATATTTCAAGGTTTAAATTCCACTTGGAAATGCACTGCTGAGCAAAGGAAACTGAAGTTTCCAATTTTTCACCCGCTCTGTTGGACTCGGGGATCCCTGCATCTCCACCATCGCTGTCATTTGATGGAGAACGAATCACTGTCGCCCAGAAACCTACAGTCAGGGTATCGGTGTCTCAGGGAACCTCTATCACAGGCCTGTCTGGACATGAACCTGCTAGAAGCTGGATGCTCTCCAGAATCTCCCTGAAGCTCCATATTTTCTATTTCTGTAGCAGCCAGATCATCAACAGCACCTCCCGCCAATGACTCCCAAAACAGGATTATACATATCAAATTAGGCCAATCAGTTAGAGCAGGGATAGGCTAAGAGGATTTAATGCTAAGATAAAGTCCCCCGGCCTTATGTGAAATTTGGTACTGAGACTAATACAGAGATGGAAGGTTCAGGTTCAGAAAATGCAAATCCAGACCAAGATTTTGTTTCAGCCCACCAGTTGAGTGCACTGTGAATTTGACTCTTTATCCTCAACTGGATGGTTGAAACAAAACCTTGGTCTGGATTTGTACTTTCTGAACCTGAACTTTTCACCTCCAGAGTTAAAAAAAAGTCTCTTGAGGCTTAGCATCTCATCGCTTCATCCTTTGCCACAGAAAAAGCTGAGAAACATCTGTAGGTTAATTGTTGATACCCTGTATCTTCTGACGTTCAGCTTTGGTCAATGCCGCTTGCACAACGCGATTCGCATGCGTTGTGTTCCGCGGGGAACGATCTCCAGGTGTTGATTCCCAGTTCCAATGTTCTCCAGTGACCCAGGAAACTTTTATCCCCACTCTTGTCGCCTTCAAATTCTTCACACTAATGTTAAAGTCCACGTGGTACTTCAGATCCAGCTCTCTTTCACGGGTGCTCAGAAATATGTCCCGAGGGAAAGTAAACTCTCCTGATTAGTCCCAGAAATTCCAGGGAACTCCCGAAAGGGGCAAGAGTCTCTCCAGTTGGTGGTTATTTTAAGGAATTTAATCAACTCTAATGAAATTGAGGGGGCAATTCTGTCAAAGCAATCAAAGCAGTTTTAAAGTCGTACTGTTCCAGATTCCGGCGACAGACGGAAAGGGTGAGTCTGTGAAAAGCCCTGAAAAACATGGCAGGCCTGCGGTGTTCATTCACAGCCATGCCAGCATTGATTGCAATGAAGCTGTCCAATTTCATGCCCCCAGGCCATGCTTCATTACATCAGACCCCCCCCACGCCATTTTCCTGTAACACTCTGCCCAAAGCCAGGTGCCACTAGCTGCCAGATGAGATGGTCTCCTTACTCATCATCTTCCCTGACACTCTCTGAATACTGAATACGAGTAATTACTACAAGCATGGGTGTTACTCCTGGGGGGGGGGGGGGAGAATGAGAGGGACACATGCCACCCAATATCCCATACAGTGTGTTAGTCCCAACCATTATTTTCCAAGATTTTGCTTATAAAAATATCAATAATAATTGTTAGGAGACTTCAGTTCTCATCCAACCAGTTGCATGCACATACACTAATGTATACAGTCAATATTGAAACAGACAGGTCGCCTAAACATAGATATACACACAAGAACATACAGGATAAGGAGGATGAATTTGACTCATACACTTAATGAATTTGTCCCTGACAGCCCCCGAATATTAAAAACACAGTTACGTCCTTGACTGCAAAAATCAAACCACCTTGGATTACTTCCATGTGGGGAGGAACATCCATCTTGGAGGAATTACTAACACCAAACTGCACCAAGAAAACTCTGGCTCTACAAATGGGTATTTATTTTTAATAATGTGACCCCTGTATGTGTCCTAATACACATCAATCAGAACATTCCATCCACCGAGCATCGTACATTAATGCTAACGCAGCCTTTAGCTTATGGCCAGCCAGGCTCTGCCTCTTCTCCGCACAGCCATTAATTTCTCACTACCTCAGGAACATCCTTGGGCCCCGTGACATTTGTGACGTTCTTCCTCCCTGACATTTAGCCGTCCGTGCTCATTGCCTGCCTCGGTTCCCTCTGTTCCTGTTTGCCGAACTGACTTTTGTTTGTACACCCTGACCTTTCCGCGCTCCCAGCTCCTTGTCATTCTCTCGGGAAACTTTGCGGCAGCCGCGTGTAACGTGAGTTCGGGGTTCGGCTTTGATATATCGATGTCGCCATAACCGTCCAACGTGACGTCCGACTGGCCCGAATAGGGCAGAGTAGAAAAAAGCATAAGAAGACAATTGGTGATTTTCACTGACATCATGTAACATTTCGCATGAATGGTCTTTTTGTTTGAAGACCCATTTGACCTTCAGCGCTCTTTGACCTTCTCTCTTCTCTTTTACATATTTTTGGAACATTAATATTTTGTTCTCTAGGACATTCTGTTTGGCTACTGTATATGTTTTAATTCATTAACACCACATTTACTGCTCAGAACTGTGTGTATATTCAGTGTGTCTGTCTCCCACACAGGAATCCCCCCCCCGGGATCAATAAAGTTAATCTTTATCTTAATTTCTCCCCAGCAGACCCAGCTCTTGATCCTGAACGTGACCCTGGCGGGCAGAGTGGGGGGGGGCAGAGGCGTGGCAGCTCACCTGCAGCACTTGGTGGGTCTGTCTTCCGTTCTCGGGCACGTTTCTGTTCAGGCCATCCATGTCCGCTCCGTCATCGATCGACCCGTCCGATGCATGTAGGTCCTGATGGAGATACAGACACGCCGGTGAAACGTCGCGCTTACTGCCAAATTCTCCACCCCCCGTCGGCAAAATCTCCTTCTTATAACGTTGGCAAGTATGTATTCAGCTCACAGGCAGAATTATTTGCAATTATCTGACTATCTAACCCGTGGGATTTTTAACTTCCTGTGGTTAGGTTTACGTTGTCAAACACTCAGGAACAGAGATACAGCGGCAGAACATACAGGGCAGGCAATTGCCAGGGGCCCCCAGCAGGGAGGGGGCCCATGAGTGCGGCCGATCACGTAGTACATCGCAACGACTGATTGCTTTATTTGTGTATTCTGTTTTTCCACAAAAGTAAAAACAGAAGTCTCCTGTTTATTACATTTTCTTTTTTGGTATTATTAATTTACACTTCACAGTAAAATAAAGGTAATAAATTTTACCATATGCCTCGGGCCCCCAGAGTCCCTAAAATCACCTCCGCTCAGGTAGTCACTTTGCAAGGCCGTCAGGCAACAAAATCAAGCCGCAACTTCACCAAAAATATTTCTATGAATGTCTCTCTTTTCTACCTCTGCGAACTTCGTCGTCGTTTGTGATCCAGCACCGGCACTGCGACCTGCTCCACATTTCCAGCCGCACTATATTTAACAATAAGTGTATCCCAAGGAAAACCCACCTGCCCCTTCACAGGCGAAGGTCTGCCTCCAGGTGGCATCGGTCCACTTAAAACGACGGTGTCGAACAAGGAGACGCCGAGCGGGCTGCTGGGCTTATATTCAAATATTTAGTTTACCAGACATAAACAACCGCGATGCGCAGCGACCGATAAACAGCTTTCGGATAACTGCGTACGTGGCCGCGAAGGATCCGCGGCTCCTGGGACGCGAACAAAACGCTGATCTCTGTGCGATCAGACCCGGATCAGGCTGGGCGGTATAGCGGGGGAAAGAAGGGGGCTCAGTTCCGGTCGAGCCATTCACACTTGGAGATTAAATTTGCAAACAGATGCGACCAGCTCCCCCGGCCACAACAGTGCTTGGGTCCAAGCCAAGACAGCATGCACTTTCTTGCCAGCCCTGGTAAAAGAAAGAGCTCATCTCTATCGACTAGATTTTTTAGTTCTGTCTCGTTGGCTTTTGCTAGCAGATAAGAAAATTACCTCCAGCCAGCTGTTTTTTTGTTACTTTTTTCACGATGTAGGTGGATATTCCCAAACGCATAAATTAACTGCGAAAGGCGTTTCATATCCGAGTACTTAAACATTTGATCACATATTTACATATGGTATATTTTAACTGTACGTCAATTAAGACAAATGTATCAACTAAACACGCAAATTTAACCGGAGTATTGGCGTTGCTGGTTTATTTTCCCCGGTTAAACTTTGTCTAACACTTTATTTGTTTACAATACAGTTGCTTGGTAGGGGCTTTCATTGAAAAAAATGTTATTTTAGATATTAGTGTTTTGCGGGGTAAGACCAGGTCTCCCTCCCTCAGGAATTTAAAGTAATATTTTGCTTATATTTGCTCTTTAACAAATGATACGTTTCACTATTCATGTAAAAAATCCCTCGTGCAAAAATAAATGTAAGTTTAGTAGTATTGGCATAGGCAATCTTCACAATCATACCAATGGGGGAAAATGATTTTTGCAACGTAATTAACACGCACAAGAGTGAACAAACACCTGACATTAAATTACAATGCATGAACGCAATAAATGTATTTTCACCGCGTATATCTTTAAACAAAAACATTACTGTAAATGCCTAATATCTCACAGGCGATCGTGCATGTCAAACCCAATCCTGCAAATTTAACGCGAGCGGTCACTCGTGCATTGTTGCCAAGACAACCGTAAAAAAAAACACATCTCCAGTAATGTCGGAGCCGAACAACTTTGTGGCAACTTTCCCGACAGACAGCTACGAGTTGAAGGATTACCTTTCCGCAGTCGCCCATCAAAGCAATAGAATCATTAGTCCCTCTTTTTCCCTCCAAAGCAGTCAATTAGACCGCCTGCCCTGTCCTCTTCCTTCACACCAGACCCTGCTCTATGTACCGCTGTAACTCAAAATAATAACCGTTCTCCGTCTCAGGGCATACCTGTCTCCGCTTGCTGCGGCTAGCCACGCTGCACATTCCTGCAGCATCGCTGAAAACAGCGAAGGATTGATCGTAGGAGAATGGCCACATGAGGGAAGAGTGGAGAATGAAAGCCGGGAAGAGATCAAACGGCGGAAGGATGGAGGCAGGGGAAGCTCTCAGACTAGGGAGGTAAAGGAAATGGGATGCGTATGTAGGTCAAGCCACATTTAGGTTAAGCATACGACGCATAAGTTGTCGACACAATCAGGCTGCAGGTTTGAATTCTTTGCATTGCATTTGATTTTTTTTTTGCAGACACTTTTGTTCAAAGTGGCGTACAATGAGGCGAATGGCACACTGCAAACATACGTGCTGTGACAAGTGCAGTTAGGCAGAGCTTCCAGTGAATGTCCAGCTACCAGTGTAAGGAGCACTGGAGCAGGAGCGACACGACTTCCAGCAATGCAGGAAGCTAATAACCCCGGAATAAGACCGGAAGATTGAGTACAATCATATTTGCTGGCTAACTGTACAATTCCTGAGTGGGGGGTCACACTTTTGGGGCTGGGGGGGGGGGGGGTGGATCGCCAGTTTATGTTTCCCAAACTGGCCTTACTGTCCTCAAGGACACCCTTTAATCTGGACTGCATCTAGGCTCAAATTTGAGGGGGGTGGGTTTAAGTCATGTTTGGGCCCCTATCAACAGCTTAAAATGATGCATTAAAAAAATTGGAACCCCTGCAACTGGGGGCCCTGGGCTACAATCCAGGTCCCCAAATACATAATTCTGGCTTTGACCGCATCGGTATAATATGAAACTCGCGACGAATACATAAAACCTTCAAAGTGCCTTTGACGGTATGAACTAAGCCAAAAAAAGTGTAATAAGATGAAATGCGATTCCTGAGGAGGTCCTGAGCAGGACACCTTGGGCAGGAGCAGAAAGGCAGACCTTGCCAAGTGTGGGTTTCCATGACAATGAACCGAGGCCCAGCCACAGACCTGGTCCAACACCCGAATTCCAAGGGTACCAGAGCTGCTTACGCGGAGCGGCTGTATAAAGAGGGGCATTGTGCTGCCATTTGGCATGGAGGGACTGTGGCACCCCCTCCTGGGATGGGTGGGGGGGCTTTAGCTATGCTACGAAGAAGCACTGCAGATCCAGGGCTTTCAGACCCGCTGAAAGGCGAATCCAAGGGCCCCAACTGAAAGATCGCATTAATGAGGTCGGTGTCCGATTAGCGACCGGTGACAGACGCGTGCCGAGACACAATGCCATATCCAAAGAAAGAAGCCGGCAGGGACACACTGGTATGACGAATCGGGGAGCTGTAGTCCCGTACAGCCACGCCCCCCCAATTAGAGAGTAAAAAGTGGGCAGTCAGCAGGGGACGGAATGGTTTCACCTTGCACCGCGCACCTTCAAAGGCCGTGCCAAAAAAGCCAAGTTAGGTGCACGGCTCAGTGACATCATTTCAGACATTTGGCTGAAGTTCCTGTTCATCATTTATAAAACACGCCTCACGCCTTCGAATTACTGATGACGAAGTTTGACAGTGTTTGGCACAAATTCTGCTTCGTTTCGGCATAAGGCAGGAAAAGACGGAAGGAAATTCACAAAAGGCAAGGGACTGTGTCCCCTCTCTGTCTCTCTCTCCCTTGCTCACATTTATGGGTGACATCACCCCCTTCCCTCCAAAACAACACTGTCATACAGGGCCTGCCTCCCTGCCAGCGGGCTGCGGCTGAACTAGGAACAGAAAAATAGAGGAAGAGCAAAGACAATGACACAGTTACACACTGCCTTTGTGCCAGGTGGGGGGAGTGATTTCATTCACTCCCCAGCCCCCCCCCCCCCTACATTCCACTCACTGGCACATCCCACTACCGGAGAGCATGCTGGGCACGAGCAGGAAAAATAGGAGACAAAAATGGCACTGAGCATGCCCCCCTCCACATCCCCCCTATTGGTTATCTCCCAGGGCCAGATGTCTGCTCTGTGAATCTTTTCCATCTCCTTAAGCACCATGCCTTAAGCACTAGAGGTGTTCGCTCTACTACTGGATCAGAAGTTATAATAATAATACTCCACATCCCCCAGCCAGAATCAAGCAGCCGCCACTCCAACTCCCACCCTCCATCCCTCTCAGACAAAGCTTTTCCCCTGACATCACCTCCGTGACAGGCCATTGGCTGGATGAAGCTTGACACGAGTGACAGAGGGACCAGTAAGATTTCTTTAAAATGAGGTAACTGTATCTCATTATCATTATTATCAAGCATATTAGCCGCTGCTCCAGCTGCCAGATTAGTTGTAGCAGTAGTAATTACATCACCCCCGAAAATGTACAAAGCGTTAGTACATACAGAGACCAGCCTATTAAAATATATAAATTTCGTTTGACGGCACTCAGAATGGGATTATTTTTAGCACAAAGAAAGCTTACTGCTTTTGTTATTGGTGGAAACTTACTTACAGCAAAACAAGTCAATGTACAGTGGTTATTGTTGTAGTATTGTATTTTACTGTGGCATTGCTGAATTCTGGAATCTGATTGGTCAAAAGGATGTTCATTAATTTTCCATAACCACACATGAAGTACCAGCCAGGTCTCAGTAATAAATCAATGCACTATTATAATAATTACTTAAAATTCCAGGTAAATCATGTTTTAGAATTAATGGAAAGGCATTTTTTGCATTATTATTGCATTATTATCACAATAGTTACCTTATACTAAATTAATGTAATATGTTTTATATAAATATTTATAATCACTGTATGAAAATTATAGTAGGTAACAAATCACTTTTTTGTTGTACAATGAGCACCGTAGGTGTAACGCATCTGTCCAATCGGAGTTGGTCCTCTTGGTGAAGGGGGGTTTGAGGTGGAGAGGGGCATGGCTGTCTGTATTGTGTCCCCTCTGATCTCGAGGAATTCTGGGTAATTGTCAGAGCAAGGCACCCTGGGCCATAGTTTTCTCTGCGTTTGGCACCGAAGCAGCATCTAGGGAGGCGCAGTACAAACTGCATTCCTCTGCAACGTATTATCAAGGCTGCAATTACACGCCGCGAACAGGCCAGCTGCAGCACAAATAGATGCGGCCAGCCACAAAGAAGCTTCCATTTCGGGATTAAATGACACAAACGCACGCCTCCCCCCACCGCCTCATGGGAGAATGCTTAATTATCCCAACGCGGAAAATCACAAAGTCGGCCAGACGTAGCGACACACTCCAGTCAGCTCACAGCTCCACCGTCCACTTCCAATAGCCGTTCTTGTTCCTTGTCCGATCCGACATCTACACCAGCGGCCAAAATTGTGGAAACATTTCCACTTTTTAGATACTGCAGAACTTTATTACAGTTACTCATTTAATCATCCAATGTATAATATTTGTAAGCATTCTTCGACCGTTTATAAAAAATTACTGCCAGTATTTGTGTAGAAATTTTTAAAGCATAATGCCAAAAATGCTATACAATGCCACATTTTTAGTGTGTAGAATGACTTTCCCACTTACTGGAGAGGTGTGGTTGGGCATGAGAATGCGATACCTATGGGTGACATGGTTACAGACTCTTATGTCATCGGCTGGCATGCAAAGGTGGAAAGTTCAGGTTCAGAAAGGACAAATCCCGACCGTGATTTTGTTTTAACCAACCAGTTGAGCATGAAGAGTCACATGCACAGAGTACTGAACTGGTTGGTTGAATAAAAATTTTGGTCTGGATTTGTCCTTTCTGAACCTCCATCTCTGAACCTCCATCTCTGAACCTCCTGCTGAGGCCAGGGTTATATGTACTTCTATGCATTATTCTTGGATACGTGGGGTTTTTGAATGACAGCCCTGCTGTGAATTCCAGCTGGAGCACTGAGGCACTTATTCAGTACTGTGGTCATTTTTGAGGCTCTAATCCTCTTAATTTCTACCTGTCACTAATGCTGCCAGTTGCCAATTCGGTTTGCTGTTCCCCTTGAAAAAATGTAACAGATTAGCAGTGTTTGTGACTGTATACATTTATTGGTTGGCGTCTTGGAAACTGTTTCATCGTGTTGCCGTGAAAATTCATATGTCAAATTGTGTTGCTCGGTGGGTTATGATGTTGTGTCTGTGATCAGAAGGTTGCCAGTTTAAATCCCAGCATTGGCAGAGTGATTTCCTGTTGCAACCCTGATCAAGGTCCTTAAACCTTAATTCTCCGGGGATTGTCTGACCCCCGCTATCTCATAAATGTACATTACTTTGCATAAAAGGATCTAGTAAATAAATGCATGTAAAAGTGCTGTCCGATGTTTTTTATATATGACACATAATATTAATTGGAAAGATAATAGACTGATATACAGCAGATTTAGCAATAAAAATTATTCAGTTAAAATGCCCTAATTGCCCCAGCTTTAGATGAACATTTTGTTTTATGGGTAAAAATATACAATAATAATTATTTATAATAACAGGCTTGAGAATTAAGGCCTGTGGTTTGAGGGTTAGTCATTGGACCGTGAAAGCGAGATCCAGACTAGCTGTCTGACTGACGCGAATCAGGCATCTGCAAGGTAGCATTTCAGGCAAACCGAGGGCCGTCAGCGTGCATATTTTTACTGCCCACAGGGCAAACGTCACGCAGGAAACCAATGAAAGCTGAATTTCTGTAACGTTGGGCAGTTCGTTGCCCCGTCTGCCAGCACTCATCACCAGGGTGTCCGTCTACGCAGTTGTCTGAGAAGACAATCCCAGTGTAGAATGTCAAAGTTGGATTCTTCTTATTTCGGATTTCATGCATTTTGATGTGAAGCGACAGGAACTTGGGGAGCCTTGGAAGCTGCTTGCCCACTAAAGTCATTCCAGATTAAATGCCCCAAATGCTGGGTTTTGTAATGCGTCCGTGGCATGTGTGAAATGGTTACAGCCTGTTTAGCCGCATGGAGCTCCCCCTCTGTGCCCCCTCCCCCACCCCCCCTAAACCTAAGCCATTCCTAAGATTTTAGACCGATAATCAAGCAGGGTAATGCCAATGTCCTGCCTGGAAAATTCTAAGGAATTTCAGAGGCTGTTGATCGGCACTGATGAGTTATTTGAGGGGAGAGCCGGAAAGACCCCGGGAACCGGCAATCATCGGAGGAAATTCTCGAGTCTGCAGCCCTGCTCTGCTCCCCTGACCATACAAAAGCCACTTCCCCATAATGTATTTTAAGCCGACCCAGGCGCTATTTTTACCTGCAAGGAGCCCAGCAGCCTCATAACACATGGGCTATTTAAGGCATTATGACACCACATTACACCCTAACCAGACGTGTAAACACAAGAAAGAGGATTCAATGCATGTAATTAAGTAAAAAATCTTCTATTGATTGTTTTAAGAGAATTAAATGTGCCATCATATATCTGCACTGTATTATCATAATTGTTTTTTGGATCTGTAATAAGAGCGATGTGCTGATAAGAAGCGGCGTCTTTTAAAGGGTCTGTTATTTAGCATGATCTGAATTACATTCAGAAATAACCCGCTGAGATGTTGGCAGAGTTTGAAGGTGTTTTTGCATTTCAGTGGTATCTTCTTTACTTTTGCTAAATTGGACAAATGGGAAAGGGACTCCGGCGCAGCCAAGCTGAGCTGTTCTAAGAATATTCTGCATGCGGAACAAAAACACAAGGAACGTTCTGGTACTGATTACCACACAAATGAGAAGCTGTCTGGGCCCTCGGGTGAGAGAGTAAATGGCCTTGGAGAACGGGGCAGGACACACGCAGATGGTAATTCCACGGAGGACAAACAGGAAGGAGAGTCGGTGGAAAGAGAAAAGACTACAAGAGAAAGGGACGGTCGCTTAGGGCTGGATCACGTGGAGGACTTCCTCCGCGGCCTGAGAAGCCTCAGCGTTTCCTTTGTGCCGAGGTCTGGGCCGGGGTAGGCCTCTGGAGGCTACGCCCATCGCAGCTGCCCCTCCATTCTGGAAGCGCTTTCGTGATGTGTGCCGGCTGCCCAGGAAATGAGTCAAAAGGATGCTGACAGACGAACTCCTCATCAGCCGCCTGGAGGCCTTCAAGTCCTGTGCTCTGGTTAGGTTACGACACCTAAACCATTTTATTCCATGTGACAAGCATATGCCCAGCAGTGCCAGCAAATGGTAGAACATAGGGACACTGGACAGCTGCCTGGAAGAGGTGGTATTGTGAGCATCAACATCTCCACTTCTCACATATCAACCACCTGAAAAGTAAGAGCCCTGATAGATAGATAGATAGATAGATAGATAGATAGATAGATAGATAGATAATACTGATCGTCTGTCTAGAATGATGATAGATAGATAGATAGATAGATAGATAATACTGATCGTCTGTCTAGAACGATGATAGATAGATAGATAGATAGATAGATAGATAGATAGATAGATAGAAAATCCCTCCACCAGGAAATGTCTTATGCCAGCTTCACCTTGTTTTCTAACATATTCTAATTTTAAAAGATACTGAGGCTGTAATGTTTCACAGGGAATCCATCCATCCATTTTCCAAACCGCTTATCCTACTTGGTTGTGGGGGTAGAAGCAATGGGCAATGGGCACGAGGCAGGAAACAACCCTGGATGGGGGGCCAGCCCATCGCAGAGCACATTCACACACCATTCACTCACACACGCACTCCTATGGGCAAATTAGTAACTCCAATTAGCCTCAGCATGTTTTTGGATTGTGGGGGGAAACCGGAGTACCCGGTGGAAACCCTTCGACGACATGGGGAGAACATGCAAACTCCACACACATGTAACCCAGGTGGGGACTCGAACCCGGGTCCCAGAGGTGTGAGGCGACAGTACTAACCACTGCACCACCATGCCGCCCCCCTTTGAAGGGCATAAAAAGTATTTTTACATGCATTGCAGATCACAGTTTCTTAGCACAACAGAGTTACAGTTAAAGCTGTTTCGCACGTCAGGTGCAGCACCTACACCACAAGAGGGCCCAGTGCCCCCCCGCATCCCCCCCCCCCCCCCCCCCCCCAAGGGTATNNNCCCACCCCACCATGGATCTCTGTCTTTGTCTCCATCTCCCATCCCCTCAGTAGCATGGTTTGCCATGACGTCCCTGCGCCGTTCAGCGGGCAGTTAGCTGTTCCCCGCGCTGTGGCCTAACAACTGGAAAGAACATTCCATCAGTGACTCAATCTTTCTCTTCATTCAGGCTAGGTGGGTGTGGTGGGTGTATTGTAGCGAAAGGTGGAGTGCATGAGTGGGGAGGTGATTTGGTGGTGTAAATGGGGGGGTGGTCAGTCTGAGTACAATATTCCAGTACACAATTTACCATGGCGCGTTGACTTTGGCACGCAGCTCCCAGCGACACAGAACTCGACAGGAATTCTAGGCCGCCCTAGGGTAGCACAAAAAGCTCCTTTCAGTGTGGGTAATCCCAGCAGAGGGAGTGGGGGTGGGCCTGGCTCTCTCCCAGTACACCTCAGTGAACAGCAGAGGTAGCCAGGAAGGCGGGGTGGGGGTGGGGGCATTCTGCTAGTCACCTGCACTCAATGGCTGAGTACAAAAACAGTTCAGCACCCAGACTACTGCAACCACCAGTACGGAAGTCAAAGGTTCTATCAGAGAGACGTATCCATGGCTACCGAAGCCAAACATCCAATCAGGAGGAAGTAGCCATGGATACTGAAAGCAAAGGTCCTATCAGGGTAAAGTAGCCATGTACACTATAAAGCCAAAGGTCCTATCAGAAAGAAGTAACCATGGGTACCGAAACCAAAGGTCCTATCAGATAAAAATTGCCCCGTGTATTGAAGCCAAAAACCCAAACAGAATAGGAAGTGTTAACCGGCAGCAAACATTTCTCTTTTATATGGAAACCAGTGAAAATGCAGCTAGTTAGCTGCACTTGTTGTTGCCCGTCTGCGGCCTGTGGTAACATAATAGCTGCCGCCCAATATTATCTGCAGGAGCCGATGCGTATGTCTGAAAACAGGAAGAACTAAACAAAAGACCATCCCCTTCTCGTCTTTCACTTGCCTGTCTCTGTGGCATCAGGTTTCCTAACTCGTCGCCCCCCCCCATCTTTACCTTCTGGACAATGAGTGTTTTGGTTTTCAGCGAGGAGGAGAGCAGTATCCCGACACTGGGGTCACCTGGGGTCGGGGGGGTGGTGGTGTGTGTGTGGCGCATTCCCGTGTTCACCCCGTTCCTGCTATCATCGTGGTAGTCATTGCGATGGGGTTCCTCAGCCCCCAGTCACGGCTCTCCGGCCTTTCCACAGTCCTTCACGCAAGTCTCCAAAAATAGCTGCAAGGTTTCTTCCCCGAATCCGAAAAGCACTGAAAATAAGTAGACACCAAGACCCGAGCCCTAAGCATGACCTCGAACCCTGTCCACCATTTTTTAGGTTTCGCAGTCCAAGGTGATCATTTCGGAGCCCCAGGTAGGAAGGACGGCGGAAGAAAAAGTTTCTTCTCCACCTAGAAGCAGCCAACTTCAGGTTGAGCAGCCAGGGCCGAGATCCCCTCCCGTTGCACAATGGCAGGCTTCTCCCTTCTCTACAAAATCCTGCGGTGTTACACAGCTCTCTTTCTCCCGCGCTGGCGGCAGCCCGTGCCGGGTGGCTTCCTTCGATCCCACCTCTATGCCCTCCTCAGCGTTAGACGACAGCGTTCAGGCAGTGCGCGAGACAAGGATGCCGCCTTAGCATCGGCTGAGATATGCAGCCGGGCCTGCTGAGTACCAAGGCAGAATGGGGAGGGGAATTCCTGCCTGTCCAGCCAGCACTGTCCCGGACAGCGTTTGGCTGTGTGTGTGCGTGTGTTTGTGTGTGTGTCTTATACTCCAATCACAGAGGGAGGAAGTAAGAGCTAAGGAAAGCCCTCAAGGAAATCCATCCAAGCACCTCCTTCCCTGTCTCCGGTCAACTCTCTGCCACGCAAATGGGACCTTGTGGTCAGTGGTTCCACTTAATGACTAACCGAGTCTGGGGGGGCTTCTTACGATGATGCTGGCTTGTGGCCTCGCCTGCGCTGTCAGTGGCTAGTGCGTTACCACGGCAGCGTGACTGTAAACACCAGTAAAAACCCAGTGCGGTCCAACAAGGGGCGCCGGCCAGTATCTCCCAGGAGATCCGACACTGACAAAAGCTTAAAATAACTTTGAGGCAGTTTTGGAAACACCCAAAGTATTTCTGAGAACGGAGCTGAGGACATATGCATCTGCCGGCGGAGATTCAAAATAGGAAACATTCGGTGTTGGTTAGAGACCAAAAAATGATTTTTCTTCTCTCTTTTTTCTGAAGAAAAAAGACTGAAAGACAAAATAAAGAGAGGAAAACGAAAGAGGAAAGGAAGGGGAGGAGGTTGATCCGGACCCTTGCTGACCCGCGTATGCAGATGCTGACAGCCCGACACGCTGGGTTTCTCAGCTGTTACAAGTCCTGCCAACCCCCCCCCCCAAGGGGCCCCCGTCTATACCAGCGACAGACGGCCCCGTCTGTCTCGTTCTGGGAACCGATTCATTTAAATGAAGATTTGGAAGGCGGCAGGAAATGCTCGCGGATATTTGGCTTCTCTCGTGACGGAAAAGCTCGATCCGGAGACATTGGGTCAGAATCTGTCCTCACACACGCTTTACATTCCTGCAACTTTTTCCCCTACTTTTCAAATTTCTTCATCGCTGCGAATGTCCAGTCTTCAATGCCATTCTCTGTTTTATTTTCCTCTGTAAGCCCATTGTCTCTCTGAACGCGGTTTAAACTGTAGTCAGCTTTGACTGTGTGGTGTGCCGATGCATTACATGTCAGCCCTGACATGTTAATGGCATAAACACGACTGACTGTTCAACTCTTGTCAAGGTACAACAACAAGCATTGAACCTACAGGGCTTCAACGCTTTTCGGGAATGAGAACAAGGCAGTCGATGGTCTACGAACACTGCGGCTGTCTCTCTCATGGACCCACGCTCCCATTGCATGCTGGGAACTCAGAAAACAAATGTCTGATTTATTAGGGCCAGAGAAGCAACTTGGTTTCCCGTCCTCATCTGACCATGGACACCATTTCTGTGCCCTCCAATGGTTTTTTGAGGTGATGGGAGTCGGCAAGCATGCGATCTGTCAAGATCTATCCCATAATTCTGTGAGAAATCACTCAGTCAATCACAGCTGGGGATATGGGGTCTGTGGTTGTCCGGTACAGACCAGCAAGAACATCAGTAAAGACGAGATTTAAATGTAAAGGAAACACTGGAAATCAGAAATACATGTCACACATCAATTTATATCCTATGTGTTGTTCTGCCCATAGTAATAATTTGAACAACAATGGCAGAAACTTCAGGGTCCAACTTCTCAGAAACAAACAAGATTTCCAAATAAAATTAAATCCGAAGCATATAAATACACAAAGCCACCATGCATAGACTTGCATGCTACGATAAATGCCATAATCTGCATTTATCACCAGCTTAAATCCAGATTAGTATCCATTAAGACTGAATGGTGTACAATTCGCCGGCCCAAATGAACAAGCAATAACGGAGTATGTTACCTGCAAGCAGCCGTCCAATCACAGGCAGAAATGAAGGGTTCAATCCAGTCACAGTCTATGCCAATACAGAAAAGTAACGAATCACAGGCGTCCCATGAGACAGTGGAAAAACAGCGTTGTGTGTTCGGCTTTCTTTCCTACAGCTGCGATTCTCTCTCCGGTCCGTCCTCGGGCAGGGGGAAATCAAACAAAAGGATGAGCCTCGGATAGAGATGGGGTAGGGACGGCCTCCCCTCTTTCTCTCTCTCTCCTTCCCTCGCTCCCTCCCTCTCTCTCTCCATCGTTCGGATCAGGCACAAGGCGGCCTTTATTCCCGGGCTGAAGAAATCCACGGTTTGCTCAGAAACTGGACGAGGTTCCCAAGCAGAACCTACGAAGACGTTATTCTCTCGGACGGAGGAGTGGAACAATAAACAAGAAGCTTAAATATAGGCAGGGTTTTCAACTTTTTTTTTTCTCCGGCGGAGACGTGTGCCGTGGTTCCGAGGGGAATTCTCTGGCTCAGCAGACCCCGACCCCCCCCCCCCCCCCCCGGGGGGGGGGGGCGGGGGGGGGCGGGGGGGGGGGGGGGGGGGGGGGGGGGGGGGGGGGGGGGGGGGGGGGGGG
>JAODJX010000040.1:17643376-17662866 GCA_026776945.1 Isichthys henryi
GAGTTTCTTTCTTTTTCTCTTCTTTAAATCCCACCCCCCCAACATTGTATAAAGGTACAAACACACCCAACACAACACACCATGGAGAAGCCACCTTGTGAAATGCAGCTCCCCACGGGCAAACTGCATCAGAACAGGCCAATATCACTTTCTGCTTGCTGGTTCCGTTCCGCCCAGTTCCAGATCCACCCCCCTCCCCCCCCCCCACGGTGTCTCTTTTACAGTATCTCATACTTGTCGACCATCAGCGACGTCTCTATGGAGAACCTCACAGGGCTGTCCCCGTCGACTTGAGACACTTTGGAAACCTGTCAGAGACAAACGTGTTGGAGATGAAGACTGATCCAATGATTTCTGGTGATGGACAGAACCGACGGCCTGCATTACGGTTCACTGAGTCAGACGGACTCACCTGGATGTCGCAGTAATTGGCCTTGGAGACGAAGGAAACATTGATGGGGAAGAAGTCGCCAGGCTGGCCGGCCACACTGAACTCCAGGCTGCCTGTCTTGTTCTTGATGTCAATGACGGGTAGACACCACTCCAGAATGTTCCGCCGACTATCGTGGCGATACTCTCCATCCAGGTCCCCAATGACGGGAGCTCCTACACCCGAACTGCGGGGGGGAATGAACTTCATTCACACCTCAAAAGACAAACCAACGAAACCCGTAGTTTGACAAAATCAACAATTTTAATACTCACGGCACAGGGATGGCAATTACGATGTCGTTGAGCTCCAGACCCTCCTCCTGCAGTTCGTATTCGATGTTCACGTCACAGCCAGTGCCACTCTCAGAGGGCCAACAGTTTACTAGAGGAGAGAGAGATTATCTGGAACATCTACACTTCAGAGTGCTAGTGACAATGCACAGGTGTGTGCAGAGCCCCAACCAATCAGAGCATTTTGTTTATGCAGCAGCTGCTTTTTCCCAGCAGGGTCGTACAGTCCCCTGAGGGTTAAGGGCCTCGATCAAGATCCCAACAGTGACATCACTCTAGCTACCCTGGGATTTGAACCGGCAACTGATTACAGGCACAGCATCGTAATCCACTGAGCCACGCACTGCCCATGAGTGAGTAAGGCTGGACTGTCCACAGACACCAACAGTGTCCACACAGAGAACCTACCAATGCCCGTTCTTGGCCAAGTCAGTGTAGGTGCAGGCATGTGTGAACACGTTTGGGTCAGGTGCCTCCGCCCAACACCCAGTTATTACAATGTGTTGGGAGGCATTAGACCCCAAGAGCTTGCAGACGGGCAGCAAGTCCACTGGACTGTGGTGAGGAATGTGATGCAACAAAACGCACTAACCCAAAAGGACAAACGCAGTGCAGAAATCCCTTTCGGCTCACTGGCAAGACCTGCTAATCCACAGCGGTCCTGCCAGTGCGTCAGACACAATGCGGGGAGAGGGAACTCACTCGTGAGAGGAATGAGGGACTCATCTGTGGTCTGCAACCTCCACTTCAGCACCCCAACATCATTGTGGAGGGGGAAGGACTTGTCCGGGTTCTTTAGCCCGATCACCGACTCCGCTGTGAAGAGCTTCTTGTCCACATTGGGGTGGGTCTACATTGGGAGGACAGCTGGGATCAATCTACTCTGTGGGGAGAATCTTATAGCAGGAAGTCACATGACTAACGCCCCAGGTATCTGCCCAGCATAAGCTGAAGTCATCACCGCCCTTCATGAAAACCCACCTGCAGCAGCATGCCCTTCTTGTCATTGTTGTTGACTTGGAGGCGGATGCGACCGTTCTTCTCATCCGACACCCTCAGGGTGATCATGCCCAGGATCTCCATGTTCTGGACGCCCCCATCCCGCCCGCAGGTCAGGGAGATCTTCTCCTCGATCCGCATGTGCACGCTGATGCCCCAAACCCAACACACGGCAGAATCAGTTCACCGCAATCGCCCCCAACACAGATCTCCACCTTGGCCTCACCCAAATTCGCAGAGCCAACTCTCAACAGATAACATCTAACCATAGTTAGCATGTGTATTTTTCCCCACCAGCAGTCTATTACTATTAATTTCATTACACGTAACACACACAGCTATACAGAAAACCGGCCTCGACCAGAATAGGGGCCTGTAAACAGCTATAAACAGCCGTCAGCAACTAAGGACATAAGAACAAGCCTGATACATCTCACCACATTAAGCTTCAGTGAAAATTCAGATGGCTCCAGATCGAAAGCAAAAAATATATCCTATACTTGTCCGATGATGCCATCGGTGCAGTTTTTCAGTTGACAGAACAAAAAGCGTGAGCAGGCACATCCTAAAACTGTCCCATGGCCAAGAAGAGAGCAAACAAAAAGCAGAACCTTGTCACTGTTGACCAATCTCAAAATTTACCTCTCTGTGTTGACTGGGGGGGCCAAGACTTTGGAGGCTTCCGAGAGCTTCCTCCCCGTGCCGGGCGTGATGATGTTTTCCCCTTCAGACTTAAGCTTGTCCACAAAGTCATCCACCTCCTTCCCCCTGGCACCCAACTTTAGGGCCTTACTGGGACCAGTTGGTCTGTGTGAAGCAGGGCTTCCATGAAACTACAGCCCATTTCAGACCCGCTCTTACAAAATCAAAAACTTTATTGAAAAGTTTCAGACACAGGCCATTGACACTAAGCATCCACTGAAACAAGGCCATTACGTACCTCATGGGTGCCGGTGTCACTTTCGGTTTCTCCGGCTCGATGAGGGTATCTGTGATGATAGAGCCGGTGTTGGCTCCTGTCATCCCCGAGCTACCGAATCCCCCAAAGCCTGGTGCCTTCTTTCCGGAACGTTCCGCATCGCGACGGGCCTGCTGCAGTTCCTTCGCCTTCCGTCGCATCTCCGCCTTTGCCTCACGTTCCTGAGTCTGTCACATAAGAGCAGAGGACTGCTGTTTCAAAACAAGGTCAAGGTCCTTAGATTTAAGTAACAAGTCATAGGTCTAGGGTTGAATACGCCAACAGGGTGGAAATGAAAGCCAAGTAGCACACATTAGATGGGACGTGAATGCCTAACCAATTGTCATACGCAACTGTAAGGACTCAAGGGTATGGCGACCCACCTCCCGGACTGCACGGAACACCTTCTCCTCATGAGAGTCCATCTCGGTGAAGGTGCGGATCTGAGCCAGGTTGACGTTCTCCCGGTATCCTAGCGCTACAATCTCATCAAAGGCGAAGATGACGTCGAAACAGTGCTCCGAGATCTCACTCTCCTCCAGCACCCTGCAGTACTCCGGTATCTGCAGAAGACACGCGGCACATGATTGGGGACTTCCGCTCAAAATGGGTCAACACGCATGCACCTCACTAAATCAACAAATATACAGTGGAGAGAGCCAGCTGCTTTAGGTTCCGAGGAGTCAACAGTCCCGGTCAATACGCCTCTCTGCAGTAATCAAAACAGCAAGTAACCAAGACATCGGCGCCTGTTTTTCCAGATCAAAAAGGTCTGGCCTTTCACCCACATATTGAGGAATTTCTATCATGGTTAGTATCCTGACTGGCGGCATCACTGCTTGCTATGGGAATTGTACTGCTCAGTCGCAAACCCTTGGCACAGAGCTGTGAGAGACAGTACAGACTATTGCTGGTAATGATCCACGTAACATCCAAGACATATATACAAGTAGTTGTCTTAGGAAAGTCAGGTCTTTCCGTAAGGGCACTAATCCTCCCATCTCCGACTACGCCATTACTCCTGCCGTCAGGGAAGAGTGACTGGAACACCGGCTCAGAGACAGACAGACTCATAATCTCTACCTGTAGTTAGTACAGCTACTCAACGGCTGATCAGGCTGCTAGTATGGACACTTAGCACATTTGTTTTCTCCCTTGTTCTATTCCATATTTTTATCCTTTATATGTTTTTCCTTAACCCTTACTCATAACACTACTATAGGGAGCTCTCAGGAAAATGCATCGCCTACATCTACTGCTGTATACTGTACTGGCATGCTTTTGATTAATGATCCTTGATTTGTTACTGAAAAGTTATATCACCAACAGAGCTTCCTATAGGGACTCCGGTTTACTTGCACCATCTAAAAACACTGCAGTTAGGTTAGGAGGGGTCTCTAAATTACATGTAGCGTTTAATCATGTCTCGTGATGGAATCACAGACCCATCCAGCTCGCTTGACTGCCCTGTACGCCATACTTGCTGGGATAAGCATCACACTCACCAAGGCCCTGTACCAGACAAGCAACGATGGAAGACAGATGGTAGATCGGAGAGAGCAGGGATGCAAAATTCCCAGGTGGACCCAGCCCCCCCCCAGGAGACGGCAGATTATACATGGACCAGCAGACAGTCCTGGAGTTAATGCCTGTAACCTAAAATCTCAAACCATTCATTGTAGTACTGAGCAACATACTTAAGCAGACTTACTCCAAACTACTCACCTCGTTGCATAAATGGGTCAGTTTTAAACTCAGTTTGGACAAGAGTCTAATATAAACCGGCATCTGCAGGACCAGGTAGAAGTGCCCATTTTAAATCCTGGATCCATGAACATTCATATTCTCTGGTAGAAATCTGGAGGAACCACAGCCGTACCAGAACCCCCAGATGACCCCGAAACGACATCCCTACCACACGGGAGAAGAGCCGGAGTGTCTCCAGATCCTCAAGGATGTTGCTGTTCTTGGTGGTGATGAGCACCATGTAGAGTTTCTCCAGGGGCTGGTAGACGTATCGCACGCTCTCAGTCTCCACGAAGGTGTGCTGCTTGCCCGTGTTCATGAGCTTGGGGAAGGCGGCCAGGAGGCCCTCGATGCGCGTGCGGGTCATCTCCACGAACTGCCGCGACACGATGGCCTTGCCTGCCTTGGTGCACACTGCTGCTGCCAAAAGCACCTGGGCAACAGGTGGAAGGAAGGGTGCATTTGTGAACGTGCGACAGATACCATCCTCCGTCAGCGTGTTAGCGGGCGGATTTCCTTCACTTGTTGACTACACTCGAGAATCCGCTAGTCAGCAGAGATAACCAATCTGTCTAGTTGAAGGCTTACTTACATACTATGACACCATCAGCGACCGTACCGATAGAGCTTCGGGTTAACCCGATACAGACCGATCTGTACAGCAGCGTCATACCGATAAAACAGGTTGTCAGTCCTCCTAGTCACCGATTAGTCATTATTTACATTTTTAAATAAACTGCGGCGGGCCGAATTCCGGGCCGTCTTACGGGTCAATATGCTAACGACTGGCCTATGCGAGCTACGGGGATGGGCTGTACCCAGGGCCGGTCAATCCTACAGGCGATATAGGCGGCCGTCTAGGGCGCCGACTTCTGAAGGGGCGCCGATTTGCCTGCCAATTTGCAATGGAAGGGTGGGACGCCGGCGGTGATGCTCGCCTAGGGCGCCACATTGGTTAGGACCGGCACTGGCTTACTGATCCGAGCCGAGCCGAGCCGAACCGAACCGAAAGACGTCGGCGGCACGCAGACAGCAAGACGATCCACAAACGCAGCCCTAAGCATTAAAAGCGTCGGTGGAGTACCCATATAAATAATCAATTCATATTATATTATATCTTTCTTCCTGTCTCTAAATCACGATCATCACCATCGCTACTATCGCTCCCGAATACAGCCGCAGAAACCGGAACAAGAAAAACTCGACGGCTCGCTTTTCCCTATTACGCTCATAGGCTTGAGCCCCGGGCGCAGACAATCACCATTTTCAGTCCGACTGCTCCGGTTCTTGGCTGCGGTGGTCCAGCTCAGTCTGTCGAGGCGAGCCCCCGCCGAAAAGAAGCTGTCTGCTATCCGTTATCCGCCGTGCCCCGAACCCTGCGTCTCACTAACTACAGCTCCAATATGGCAGCGGCCACGTCTTCAACCGGAAGCGACTGCGCGAGGGGCTGGACTGGGGCTGCACGTGTGCAGGGAGAGGGCGCAGGAGCCTACGACCTCAAAAAAAACACGCCCAGAAATTGTATTTTAATGCCACGGTGTCCCCCAACTTTTCACTTTAACTTTAATAAAGTATAACAAAGGAAACACACCATGAACTTGCTCTCATTTACCTTAGTACCACTATTGTAATGTTATGCTCTGAAATGTTTCCTAAATAGTGATTACAACGAATGAGACCCATAAAGGAAACGACCCGATGTCAAAATACACCACGTCACCTCAGTCCAAAAATCCTATCAGTCTATGTTCTTCGTGAATATGTAGCACTAATTCTGTACGATGTCATCCATAATAACCAACGTGACACTTCGATCTATTATGGGCAAAGTACATTCGGCTTTAAACATACATTTTAATAATAATTTTATTCATTTTGTATTAAGTGTTGCCCCTTGGTTTGTTTGGATGTAGTATTTTTATGTAGAGAAATCAAGTAGTTGTGCTATAATCTTTACTTTCACACGTATTTCATATGTGTTACCATATTTTCATTAAACCACATATGATAAGTTCGTAGTAATTTATATTCTTCAGATGCTTTATCCGATTGCTTGTTGTGTCTTACTTTCAGAGTTGAAGGAAAACTGCGATCCTGTTTAGTCTACGCTCGTTTCTGCAAGGTCGCACTAACTTCCGCGTTAGACTGACAATCATTGTATTTTTGAACTGCTCCTGAAACGGTGTCATATATGTTTTCTTGTTGTTGCGCGTGGAACTACGATTAATTGTTTTTATATGTTGCTAAGTTTGCTTTTACGGTCTTTTTATTTGCAAGTAAAAATTGTATACATATTTATTCATTCATTGTCTGTACTAATAGAAATAGCTTGGACACCCCCGGCACGACAGGTGGCGCTGTGCAACTATGATTAGTCTTTGCGTTACGTGACGGAAAAGTGTCTGTGATTCAGATCCATGTGCTGAGACGTACCAGGCAGCCTTTAAGTACCTAGAGGTCGTGCAAGTGGAGCTGTCTTTTATGTAATTCTCGTCTTTTGTGCGTTTTACTCGATTTGTGTTTTTAAATTGTAGCACAGAGCAACGTGATTTCTGCGTGATAAGACTGAGAGCCTACAGTTCTCCCTGGATTTTACAGACAAACGGAGAGATGTCAACTAACTTAAGTGCACCGGTGGGTACTGTCCATTTCTTGTTGGTGAACCGCCACCATTAATTGGTGATCGAGCATTGTATGAACACTGCTCATATGCCTCAAGTTTAAGTACTCGGCGAAAGAAAATTGAGTCGCAGTTGCATCCAGGTGCTATATTGTATTGTTGGTCTAGGAAACTTTTTTCAGGTTGTGTCCTGTGAATTTACAAACAGTCAAATGCAGTGTAAGACTACAGTGGGAATATATAGTCGCTTGTAAAATCCAGTTGCATTAACTTTTACGGACAGTTTGACTAGTTGTATACCATCACATTTTGATGAATATCTGTAAGTTACACTAAGCACATAAGCATAGGCTAGGATTTCTGCCCAGCGATCAGAGACATCTTACTGGCAGGAGGCCCATTCACTCGCTGGTGAACCGTGGTGGGTGGATCCTTAAAACACAAAGGAGTGATTGAGAAGCAGTAGGTCACACGCTGTGTTGCAATAAAAATGGTGAAAATAGAAAGTAGGGTCCAGTGTGAAGTCATGTCACTGTACTAATCGTTAATTTATATTTGCAGGAGGGAAATGAAAACACGAGCCAAGTTATTAGGATCGGAACCAGAAAGAGCCAGGTATAGTTGCCAATGATCTAAGAAGACATTTTGTGGAAGAAACATAAGTTAACTGTAATTCAATTTCTTTGCAAATATGCGGTTGAAATTGGCCTCTTTGAAACGTCTGATAATTTTAGATTTCATTGTTCCGAATAACATTTGGAACTTAGAATATTACTTAGTTACTTACAAAAAAGCATACAGTCATATACAGATGTTTTGTTTACAGTGTAGCAAAAAAAAGTAATGCTTTAAATATTTCAGCTGGCCCGTATACAGACGGACAGCGTGGCTGAGAAACTTAAGCAGCTGTATCCAGAAGTCACCTTTGAAATAGGTGAGTGACACCCATCATTTGGAATAAATTACATTCTTAAGCAGCTTCGTTCTGAGCTAAGTGGTGGATGTCTAGACTGCGTGTTATTACTGTTTATACATGGTTACCATATACTTAGTTGGACATATTAGGAAAGTGTGGACTAAATGATGTCGGGGATAATACTTTTTTGCTGGAATGATTTTTTTTCATGATTCATAAAATCATTTCATTTATGATTTCCTTTTCCTTTTTCATTACAGTTGCTATGTCTACCGTAGGAGACAAAATACTGGACAAAGCCCTGTCTAAGGTATTTTTATGCTCAAAGTAAACCTACCCTTGGTTTTGTTTTGCTTCCGTTTTGCCTTGGCAGGATGTATCTTTAAACGTGAATAATAAATACCAAGTTCGCGTGTCATTCATAGAGGAGCAGGCCAAGGGTTCTTACCTTTGTGAAAAATGTGACTTCAGTTTGTTTTTCTTGTTTTTAGATTGGGGAGAAGAGCCTTTTCACAAAGGAGCTGGAGAACGCTCTGGAAAGGAAGGAGTAAGTCTTGAAATGGCAGCAAATCTAGAAAACGAGGTGTCAGAGATCCACTGCAGAGCACCCTAAACATCATCCTGCCCACTTTGGTGGGCGTGGCCTCCACAAAGTTGGCGCCAGTGTTTGGCTCTGTGTAGCAGGCAGCTTGTGTTTGGAGATGGAGTCTGAGCTGTCGGGTCGTGTTACTCTTTGTGTTCCCCGCTCAGGGTGGACCTGGTGGTGCACTCTCTGAAAGATCTCCCCACCTCATTGCCACCAGGCTTCACCATCGCAGCTGTGCTCAAGTAAGTGCTTACAGTTCAGTGGTAGCATATTCCTTCTGTTCCACAAACTCTCATCCTTCCCCTTGTCTTCATTATGATTAACAGTCCACCCAAGAACTGTTCTGCCCAAAATTCCCTGACAGTGGAGTAACCTTGTTCACAATCCTCCAAAAAACCACATTCTATCGTATCCAGATTTTTATGTTCATTCTTTTGTTTTGAGTGTTAGATATAAATGAATCAGCGAAGGGATGGGAAACTTCCATGGGAAGTTAAGATGAGGCATTTTGGAAATATTGAACTCTGAATGAGCTATAAGATACAGCAAAGAAAGCAAACTGTATGAATAATACAGTGTAGAATATGATTTTTATTGCAGTACGTTTTGATGCACATGCTTATTTTGGGATGCTTTCACGTATACATAATTACTCACAAGCACTCGGTTACACAATGATATCACTATGCTGTTAGACTGAAATTAAGACAGCAGGCTGGATATAAGTTTAAAAGCACTGTAAACTGCTTTGTTTAGGCGCGAGACTCCTTACGATGCTGTGGTACTCCATCCGAAGAACGCAGGCCTGACCCTGGATACGCTGCCAGTGGGAAGGTAAGAGAACCAGAGACCCAGACGTGTTTTGTGATTGGCTTAAACAAAGCAAGCTGCTTGTACAAAAGCATTGGTTCTGTAATGCTACAAACGACAGAAGAAAATCTGCTTTCCTGAACGGATGGCTGTACGCACCATCTGGGGAAGCAGAATGGGTCGGAATGAGGTTCTTTTTCCGCCCTGAATTCCTAATGGAACCTTTGTCCCACGTTGTAGTATGATTGGCACCAGCTCCCTACGCCGGGCAGCCCAGCTGAAAAGGAGGTTTTCTCACCTGGAGTTCAAGAACGTCGTATCCTTTAAACGTTCTCGGGACGTGGGTCCGGAAGAATGCGCGTGACCTCGAGCGCTGTCCTCCATGTGAGGGACAGACGTGTCCCTGTCATTACCGCCAAGCCGCAGAGCTTGTCTCTGAAATGCAAAGCAGCTTCTCACAGTCAGTAGTACAATGAGTCCAGCTGACCAATCATGCTCTGCTGTAAGAAATGATTGGATAATGGCATTATTTAGCTACAAAATGGCATTGTGCCCATTCAAGGCTGATTTCCTTTGTATTTCATTTAATGTCCACTTCATCGAGCTTTGTTATAGGTAGATGCATAGATATACCTACTTATTACTTTACTGACTGGCTAATTAATCAGTCAATCCCCTGGAGGGGAATTTGGGTGTTAATGCCGTAAAAGGAATGACAAAAGGGCAAAAAATAATAGTCAGTGATATACTTATTAGGAATCTTTTTTAATTTAAGTCTTCCTGTGTGTAGAAAAATACAATGTACAAAAATGCTTTAATGTACCAACAGTACGGAACAGTAACGAGTGACCCCAAATGCAAAAGGGATTTGTACAGTCCATCCATCCATCTTATGCAACTGCTTGTCCTATTCAGGGTTGCAGTGGGTCTGAAGCCTATCCTGGAGGATACGAGTGCAAGGCAGGGAACAGCTAAAGGCGGGGCGCCAACCCACCGCAGATGTACAGACCATAACAATGCAACATATACAGTGCAGAATGTGCAGTGAAGAAAATTCAAATAGATGGATAAATGAACGTTTTAAGGCTTAAGTATTTGGGGCAGCAGTTTCCTCTTGTTCCAGAAGTGGGATCAGGTTCTCTGTCCGCTTGTTTGCAAGATGATTGATAAACAAATAACCTTTTTCTCTGCGTAGCAGTTTAAAGTCAGAATTTCTTATAAACCCTGTTACTGGCTACTTACACTGTTACAGGGACTTCAAAGCTGTGTTGGATACACCAGTAGACCTTAAACCATGAGAATTGCTGTGTGTGTGTCTGTGTTTCTATCACTGTTGTTGCTTAACATCTGCCTCCCAGAGGGGGAACCTCAACACGCGCCTTAAAAAGCTGGACGAGAGTGATGAGTACTCCGCCATCATTCTGGCAGCGGCAGGCCTTCTCCGCATGGGCTGGGAGAATCGGATCAGCCAGGTATCTCGGACTTTGGAGGGGATTTGAGCCCCATTTCGCCGGTAAAATTCATGGTGTGAAACAGCTAATGATATGGAGATTGACTCCTAATGTTTTGCAGATCCTGGATCCTGAAGATTGCATGTATGCTGTGGGCCAGGTGAGTAGTGGGGCTGTTGGTTGGCCAGCAGGGAGGTGCCGTGCTCTTCTTTGAAGCGATATCAATGACTCTGAGGCGGTTGAAATGGAAACTGTAACATTGCCTGTGGATTGTGTCATTTGGGAGCCTGTCTGTGTTTCAGGGTGCTTTGGCAGTGGAAGCCAGGGCCGGGGACGATGACATCATGGAGATGCTGTCCGTGCTGAGTGATGCGGAGACGGTGCTGTGCTGCATTGCAGAGAGGGCCTTCCTCAGGCACCTGGTACGTCTGCCCGTGCTGTCAGCGTATGACCTCTGAGACCGCTTGTCCCTCCCACATGCGCATCTGTGTGTTTTAGACTGCATGACGTGTCGCGCCTTGCAGTCAGGGGGCGACAGCACATTGCGGGGGGGGGGGAACAAACAACCCAAGCAGTGAAAAGTTCCCTCATACATAATATTTCATTGTTTTTACACTGTAGCATCGCTCGGGTGCTTGAAAACCCAATAGCAGGTGTTTTCACTCGCATGCAGCTGCGAGTTGTCACCTCTCACCAGAGGCCTGATGTTCTCTTCCTGCCCCCCCACTCTTAGGAGGGCGGCTGCAGCGTGCCGGTCGCAGTGCACTCCGAGGCAAGGGGCCCTCAGGTATTGACGTGCGACATGCTTGTGCGCCCCGCCATCGGTTGCCCGACTTGCAGAAGTGAGACGTTTCTGCTCAAAATGGCTTCCCTCGGATGCAGGGGGGGGGGGGGGTGGTCTGAATGCTTGGCAATGCAAGGTCTTGCTGCTCCTCTGAATTATTCATGCACAAGCCATATCATTCAATTTTAATAACGGTGCTTTAAAATGGATAAGGTTGTAGCCTGTACCTAATAAGTACTATATTTTATTTTGGGGAAATTATTAGGTATGAATAATGCATATGACTGTCAACAATCACGTAGCTGACGGAGAACCTTTGAAATCCTCTAACGGGGTTTGGATTAGCTGCAGTCGGGCAGGATGTAAATGCCCTGTGCTGAATTGCAAATTGGTCGGTTGGGACAGGACTAGCTGACCCTCGACTGTTTGACGTTTTCAATAACGGTGCCTGATAAATAAGTAAAATGTTGAAGTACCTGAATAAGAACAATGGAATTGTGTTGCATTGCTCAACATTAGTTGTGTCTCGCCACACGTTGAGATGGCAGCCTTTGTAAGGTTTAGGAACTTTCTTTCAACTTTTTCACTCGCTTCTCCTTGTCGCAGTTATCCTTAACAGGAGCCGTCTACAGCCTTGATGGGTCAGACTGTGTGAAGGAGACCATGCAGACCAGAATTGACGCATCAAAGGTCTGATCCCTTCCCCCGTGTCCCTGACAGTTGGTGCGAGTAGAGGAGGTCATGCCTAGTCACCTGACGCCGTTCTCTGTCAGGGGGAAGACGAGGAGGTGCACAGGAATGCATCACACGTCGGGGTCGTGGCCCCCGGCCTGTGGATGGCATCTCGTGATGCAGCCGAGCGCCTTGGGGTGGACCTGGCCTCACTTCTCCTCCAAAGGGGAGCCAAGGATGTTCTCACCCTGGCCAGGAGGCTCAATGATGCACGGTAACCCGAGCGGGAAGAAAAGTGGGACCAGTTGGCCGAGAGAAATTCCCACGCCAACGTCCATTCCCAGAGCGTGAAGCCAGTCTCTAAGCCCCCAGACCTCCACGCTGCTGGGTTTGCCAAAGATTAAAACCCAAGGAACTGGAGGGTGCTCAGCCAGGACATGGACCATTTGGCTCAGCTCCATGAAAGCTGCGTGCTGAAAGGTTTATTATCTGAAATCACTGCTCACAAGTTAAATACCACAAAAATGTTAAGATGTAGCTAGTGTAAGGAACCCCCACAGAGGGCATTTTACAAAATATATATACACATACACATATATATATACACACACACGCATTATGTTATGGATTTTGAGGCATGTACAGAGGTTTTGCTGCCTTTGTCGGCATGCTGTTAAATATTGTCAGTAATCAGTGTATGAAAGCACCAGCAGAAATAGTGTGTTTACAAGTGGAGCCATTTCCACTTATTTAAAAAGTGCCTTTTTTGGATTGGCTTGCAGTGAGATTAATAAACAAGCCTTTATTTTGGGCACGAGGGTTAATCAACTTATAACCCAAGGACACTTTTTACAAAATGATAAACATTTACAAAGCAGATAAAAGTAAAGTAGGTCCCTTTGTACAAGTCAGCGATGTTTTATCCCAATACCTTATGGAGAGAAAATGCGAAAGTGCCTTTCCACAACCAGTACGTAAAATGGTTTTTAAAAAAGCATATTCCACAGCCTGCCGGGACCTGCCTTAACCAAAAATGTAACGAATGACGGCAAAGACGAAAACTCTCCTTTTCTTGAGCCACTTTGTCGGTAAAGGCTCAGTCTGTTTCATGTGCATATATATAAACGAGCCTTTTTCTTTGGTTCCATTAGTGGCTCAGTTGATTTAAGACACCAAAGGCTTCATGAACAATTGCTTGAAAGTGCGTAGGTGGTGAAACAGTGCACAAGTGTCGAAAGGTTGGAAGAGTGAACTGGTGACAGGCTGCCACGAGGCGTTAAGTGCGTATCTATACAGACCGGAATCTGTAAACTAATAAATTTTTCACGTATGAGAAGTGTCGCTCTCTCTCTTTAAAGAATTGCGTTTGGAGACACGTGGCGCTCTTATACAGAGCATCCCGTGTGTGGCAGTTGGCAGGTGTAAGCGGACGGCGTGTTTTCGGATGCCGAACGCCATGCGCCGTTTTCTTGCGGCAGTTAGTAGGAAACACCTGCACCGAGCTCCGTGACACGATGATCCTGTGTATGACTAGACTACAACCTGGCCCCCGCCCAGCCCACAGAGCGGCTCTCTTTTATGGGTTTTATGGGTTTCATAGTGGATCACTATGAAACACCGGAGGGGAAAAAAAACATCCAGTTAAGTAGTATAGCGGCTACGGACGGCATTTAGCTCAAGTCCCTTAAGTGGGATCGCTGTGGTACCCACCGAGGAAGCCTAAAATACGCCGCTTTAAAAATAGGGGGCGCCTTCAGCTAAGCTGCACGAAGCAGCGTAACCTTCACCGCTTCCGCACGCACGTGGATGGTCCCAGTCCGGAAAGTGGGATGGACGCCGGTCACCCCTGGGATTTGGGCCAGTCCGTGCGCATGCGCAGTTAACCAGGACGACCTCATTGAGGCATTCGTCTTAAAAAAGCTGTTAACGACACAATTAAAGTTGGGTGCGAGAGAACGTTAGAAGCTTCCCTTTTACAAACATAAGCCTATAAAAACGGGTCAAACCGAAACCCGATCATCAATAATCCCAAATACGTGCAGCATGCTGCTTTGTCCACTACCATCCCAGGACCACACCGCATCAGCAAAGCCACACAATATGATGTTGAGACACTTTATTACAGACCAATACAAAGGCTTCGATCCACGAAATTTGCTCTTTAGAGGAAGATCGAGGTGGCCCTTAAAAGGGCCTTTGGGTTTCAGTTCAGGAGGGGCCGGCGGACTAGGCGTCAGCTTAGTACTCCTGCGATTGCTGAGAAGCCTTCTTTCCCGCCTTGCCAGTAGCGGGGACGGCTTGTCCAGTCTTCTTTGGCAACAGTACAGCTTGGATGTTCGGCAGGACACCACCCTGGGCGATTGTTACGCCACCGAGCAGCTTGTTAAGCTCCTCGTCGTTCCGGACCGCCAGCTGCAAGTGGCGGGGGATGATGCGGGTCTTTTTGTTGTCCCTGGCGGCGTTGCCGGCCAACTCGAGGATCTCAGCGGTGAGGTACTCGAGGACGGCGGCCAAGTAGACAGGGGCCCCGGCACCAACTCGCTCGGCGTAGTTACCTTTCCTCAGCAAACGATGAACACGGCCGACGGGAAACTGCAGTCCGGCTCTTGAACTACGGGTCTTCGCCTTGGCGCGGGCCTTTCCTCCGGTTTTGCCTCTTCCAGACATGTCGGTCAAAAGAAAAAGATACGATTTCTAGCAAACCAAAAACGAACGCTCTTTGGAAGTAGAACTGATTCTGTTCTTTAGGTACTGCAGTTTATATCCTTACTCCAGTATTTAAACCCGCCCTCGAATTCTATTGGGCAAAGGCTACGGAACAACATGTGATTTGTTAAAAATCTTAAGGGCCCGCCTTCTTCCAACGACCATTGGCTAAAATGGGCTCCTGCGTAGTGACACTGAACTCGCCAGCCAAACAGAATTACCCGCAATGGAATGCGGACATCTTGGGTGCGTCCGAAACACTGTGCCGTGAGTGGAGAATTGCGCTGTCTATCAAATTCGAACCGTAGGCTTTTCGCCAGTTAGAATTTCTCCCTCGAAAATTTAAAACCCAAAACTTTGGGCGCAAATTCAGCATCGCTGCTACAAAACATCGGTGTAAAAAAAAAAAACGTGGCACTGACATGATTTATGTTTGGATAATCAGATTAGTTATCATGAGGATGTTGGCCGCTTTTAATTTACTTTGTTCCTTGTGCGGATATTTAAGCTGTGTGGTTGTCTATATGCCGTATTGTAAGCATGCAGTTAAACCAACAGGCTTATCCTTATTATACGGATTTTTTATTCTTAGTGTTGATTCGGAAATATTTTCCATTCGTCACGTCATTTATTGTACGATTTACTAATGTCCTTTATTCGAAAACGACCAAAGATGGCTTCGCCAATGAAACCATATAATTACATAACGCCGTCTCGACATCCACTGCAACATAAACGTATGAAATGTTTTGTCATGACACCAATTAGAAATGAAAGCCAAGAGATGCACATCGTTGATGTGTTTATTGGTGGTGTTTTACAGTTGTCTGTTGCAGTGGTTCCCAAGGTGGTGGTCGCGAGATGAATTCCAGAATATGTGAATAAATTTTAAAAGCGTTTTCAAACATCCTCGTAGCACCTACAAAAAAACAAGTGCTTTTTTAAAATATTTTTTTCTTGGTATCTTACCGTGCATTTTGCCAGTCAATAAAGAATACGTAACGAATTCTTCGTGCTTTGTATGAAGACCAACTATATCCGAAATTTAAATAATAAAAAAAAAATCATTATAATATAGGTCAAATCGACTAGATAAAGACTAGAGACAATACGCGTCGACATTTATTTAGCCACTTATTTGTTCATTTTCCGGACTAAGCGTCCGAAAATGTGAGCGCACGTGCTGTGCTGCGAGGTTCCTGAATCATTGATGATCAGGATATAATCTTAATAAATAAAATGGTCTGGGATAATGAAAGTCCTGTTTTTACCTTAATGCAATTCCGAAAGTAGTTATTCTAATAACAGAAAATCAGCTGCTTTGCTCAGCTGGCTGAAGTGAAAATTTCAATTCGAGACTAGTCCGCACACGCATTTACATGTATGTTACAGTTTTATTACCTTGTAAATAGTCTGTAGGGTTTGCAGACTACCCCGACTCTTTTCATGTAGCTAATTTTAGGTTTATAATGGAATATAATATAACAGATTCCTCTTAAAATGTCTTACGTGAGAGTCAAATACGTTAGTTGACAACCCCACGATTAAATCGGAAATATCACAAATTACAACTATGTATTTATTACTACTAAAACGTTTTTATCAATTAACATTTTGCTAGAACTGCCGTGAATTGAATCTTGTAAGTGAATTGAATTATCTCTGTCATTGTACTAATCATTTAACGATTGATCGTGCATTTCGTTCAAAGAGTGCAAAGAACCTGATTTGGATCTACTCACTTATACGGATAGACTTTCTCGGCGGTCACGTACGCCAACCTACATCCACCTAGTGGGGGTCGCGAGTCTCAGTTATTTTTGGGGTCGTGGGCTGATAAGTTTGGGATCCCATGATTTATTTAATACGGAGTACTTCCTTTTACATCGGTATCTATTGTCTTCGCGTAATGCTTTTGCATTGGTTTTGAAACATAGCCATCCACTTATTTTCCATTATAGTTACCGTTTAGGTTTCACATAGTTTGTTGTATAACTCTCTACATTTTAAAAACATGCTCTTTGAAATGATAATAGCAGTTTAATGACCACTCAACGTGGCTTCCGATAGCTAAACACGAGAAAACACCCACTTTCTTCTATTTCTTCCTTTACTTTCCTATGTAGAACATACCGAATATACTTTGAATATATTTAGGAGAAGTCAACAGTTTTCTGAAATAATTTATTTCGAATAAATAAACAGGTGAAATCGTCACAATGATATAAAGCAGACTTCAAACATCTGAAAAGACTACAGTCGTATTTTTAAATAATTATAGCAATAATAGATTAACATTTGTATTTCGTAAAATTGATTCCCTAAAACATCCAGGCTACGTACTACACTATTGAGGAAAGTGTCTCACAGCAGCACAATGAAGGAGGAAACCCATAATCTCCAGCGAATCGTGTTCTTGCGTCGCTTCCCAGCAACAGTCAGGCAAGGCTCCCTCATGCAAGTCCAGCAAATTAATTTTATTATCAATTTTAACCTGTCGGCCCTAAAATATACGTGGTTAGAAGATGGATGGGTCAATGGATTTTAATGTGTGGATTTATGCCTGGCACCACTGAGTCTATGTAATCATACTTTTTTGTTATAAGAAAGTCACCAGAAGGTCAGAATTGAGTCATCTATGATGACAAAACAGTCCAGCTGCTCAATATTAGGTCAAAAATGATTTTGTAAAATGAAATCCTTTGCCCCATTCACGTGACCATTATTCACTGCTGGGATTTGGGATAGGCAATTTGCAAACTTTCCGAATTTTTCTTTTTAGCTACAAATTGTCGCCATCATAATTGCTTATACATATATACACACTTTGTGACAGACCAGGGAGAAAATGAAGCTAAACTGTACATTAGACAGAAAAATCTTTTTTTGAAAAGATTTAAACAACTCCCTCTTTTCTTATGAGCTGATCCTATAGTTTTTGATATAAATACAGTTGACCACTTCTATATACAAGTAATAATTTGAGCATGAGTGGAGGGAAGCCGAGTTTGTTTTCAAGAAATCTTATTAAACCCTACAAAACTACCCGCAAGGTCAAAGAGATTGTCCTGCATCTACTGAAGTAGTTATAAACTTTAAAGGAAGCAATCTGACTAAGTAGTGATGCCAATTAGCCTCTTTTGAGTGTTATTCTATTCAGAATAATTCCTGTAGTTGTTTAATTTAAGCTTCAGTTAGAGCTCACACCTTATAAAATAATTGCAAATAATGACCCATCGCTTGTTGTCTGCAATTTCAAAAAGCTTCTCACCCAATTTCTTTAGCTAAAAAATTAGTTTCTGTACAGTGAAATGTGTATACAGTGTTCATGATTGCGATAGGAATATGTGGCTGCATTGTTTAACGTTATATGAATCTTAACAACTGTTACTGTTAAGTAATAAGTAGCAAAGGACCAGGAAATACCCGCAATGCCACCTCGTTGGCTCAAAAGTTCGTTATCCGTCATTGTTTTTACAGCCGCTTAAGGTTCGACAGACACAGGTCTATGCATAAAGAAAAGATAATCCCATTTTCAGACTCTGCGTCTATTTGAAGACCAATTTAGTGTACCACTAAACAAAAGATATACAATAAATAATTACATTAATAACAGGTTTTCCAGTGTTGTAAACAATCAGTAATAGTTCAAAAGTGCAAACCTTAAAAAAAATTACATAAATGCCAACCAGCCACTTTGCTGCCCCCTACTGTTAAATGGCTCAAATAGCTATTTACCTTTCCTTTGTTTCTTATTCACACATGGCTAATTTGCAAGCCTTTGGATCATATAAGCAGCAGGCTCTGTCATATATATATATATATATATATACACACATACATATATATATATATACACATACATATATATATATATATATACACATACATATATATATGTATACACACACACACACACACACACACACACACATACATACACTTTTTTTGAACAAGCATATTTCCAAAAATTTCTAGAAAGTTCAACACAAGGTCCTGCAGAGGAAAGAGTATTGGCCTTCTGGTCTACTTTAAAGGCAAGACCCTGGGATGTGGGTAGAGCTGTGTAGGAAGAACAGCCAGACACTGCATTGATCTGTGACAAAGCAGGCGTGCCTTTAGTCAAGGACAATCCAGTCAGAGCCAGAGGACGAGGAGTAATTGACTTCTGTTCTTCCGAAGCGATGCAGGACATCCTTCTTCCGTGCTGATGCGAGAGTTTCTGCAGCCTGTGGCAGAAAAGAATCTCAGCGCGTGTCGAAGCTCCCCTGCCTCTTTGCCGTTCCGCTTCTCCATCTCCTCTACCCACCAACTGTAGCGAAGCTGAAGGCACCTCATGTTTTGACACTCCTGAATGGCACATGATCTTGCTGAGAAAGAGCCCATTTGCATCAGCACCAGGAGAGCTGGGGATATCGCCGCGCCGCTGGCCCACAGCCAATGGTTTCCCTTCTGATAGCTGGATTATAGATGTCCGTAGCGGCACCTTCTCAGCACCGCGGGAAAGCACGTTGCATGG
>JAODJX010000040.1:17662925-17673965 GCA_026776945.1 Isichthys henryi
GTAAGGACTCTTCAGTTTTCTGAGGTGCTCGCTTCTCCGTTGGCACTGGCTTTGCCCTTCGACTTGGACCGGAAGGAGAAGCGCTTGATGAGGCGCCGGGAGAAGCTGCCCGACTTCTTGCGCACTGTGCTGCCATTGCCCAGGTTGGAGACGTCCTCGTGCGACTGGCTGAGGCCGGGGTCCTTCTGCCGATGCCGCCTTCGAAACAGGAGCTTGGTGCCACTGCGCAGGAAGCCCACTGTGGAGAAGAGAAGAGGACCATCAGTGGGTCTGTAGCTGCCTCGGGGGCTGATGCTCAATGCTAACCGGCCTGGTTCGGGTACCTTTGTGGTCTTTGAGGCTGCGGGTCTCCAGGGCCCCCGTGGAGCCAGTCTCGGACTCAACGTCATCTACGGAGGGCCGCTCGGATACATCTGAGGGCGTGGTCTCGTCTGTGTCCTGCTGCACGTGGCCGTGGGTGCCAGCATTCTGGTGATGGTTCACAGGGCCCGGAGAGTGCTCCCCCTGCAGGGCGGCATCCATGGCTGCTGCGTAGCCCACAGACAGGGCCGACTCATCCTCCCCGATGGGGACCTGCAGAGCAGCAGACCATTTACCCAGGAAAGACAGAGACAGGCACCTCACTAATGGCTGTCTAACGATCCAATCCCAGTGAGCCATCCTGTCTTGCTGAATAGTGCACTAAAGGATTGCGTTACTATTACAGAAGAAAATCAGAATTGATTATTAATGGAATTCATAATAACTCTTCACTAACGCATGCACACCTATGGGCAATTTAGCAACTCCAATCAGCCTCAGCATGTCTATGGACTGTGGGGGGAAACCGGAGTACCCGGAGGAAACCTCACGACGACATGGGGAGAACATGCCAACTCCGCACACATGTGACCCAGGCGGAGACTCGAACCCGGGTCCCAGAGCTACGAGGCAACAGTGCTAACCAGTTATCAATGGGGTTATCCAGTTCACTGATCTCATTCGTAGCAGATGTCTCATCGGTCTAGTTACTATGCAGGGTAGCGTTGACCTCCAGTGACAGGGAGTTGGGGTGAATAGTGATATTACAGTGCAAAGTGGTGCAGTGTGGACTTCAAGGCCTGTGTGCTGGTATACTCCTGGGCACCCATTTTCTTTGGGATGTCATACATGATGTCGGTGCTGTTAGTTATTAAGAATGAAAGTGTCATTAGTAGTAACTATATCCCTGTAGAGAGTTTAATAATCATATTACTCTGTATTTACTGCTCAGGTTTCCCCACTGGGAAACCATGGGTATTGCAGAGGGAGTGGAGAGGTTTGATAGAATCCAGTGGCAATGGCTACGAGGGAGATGCCTATGACATCACAGTGACGGTGACCTTTGACACGCCAGATATGATGAGCGTGCTCCTCTTGGTGGGCGTCTTCTTAACTGCCTTGCCGGCGGACTCCGTCAGCTGCCGAATGGCTGTTTCGGCCACGGGGTCCAGGCCGTTGGAGAGGTGACTGTCGGCTGTACTCGTTCAGAAAAACACACACGCACGTCTGACTCCACACGCCAAATTCACTTCACCCTTTCTGCTCGAGCTGGTGTGGATAGTAGGTGTTTTCATCCCCATTTTTGAGATGTGACCCCCAAGGGCTAACTATTCTGCAGGTTCAAATTCCATTAAGGGTCCTGCTGTTGTACCCTAAGCTTATTTACAATTTTATATTTTATTTATTTAGTAGATGCTTTTATCTAAAGCTACGTAAACATTTTTGAGAAAGCAATTGGGGGTAAAGATCTTTGCCCAGGGGTCCAACAGTGACATCACTCAGCCAACCCTGGGACTTGAACCAGCAACCATCTGGTCACAGATGATCAACTAAGCCACGCACAGCCTCCAACTTATCCATTCAAGTTGCTTTACTACTAACTATGTAAGTAACTAAAACCACAAAATTGTCTTAAATCAATAAAATGGGGGATGGAGATGGTTCCCAGACTTACTACTGGTGGTGGGGCTGATGGTGCCCTGGTAATCTTCTGGCAGGATGGTGGGCTTTTTCTCTGTCACTTCCACCTTGGAGGGGGAGCGAGACGGAGACTCCCCTGGGGAAGAAGGAGAGACTCAGCCTGGAGATCACACTTGGAGTAAGCGGTGTCGAATGACTCCCACCCGCATCTCCAGCCATTCCGCGTGCCGATTCTCTTCAATAATACACTTTCAGTAAATGACTGACTGCTCCACATTCTTGTTGATCACTTAAAATTAGTTCTACCACAGCGCTGTTGAATTCTCGAATATGATTGATCAGAAGGGCATTCATTTTCTATGACCACACGCCGTGAGATGTGGTCACAATAGTGTATCAATGTGCTATGATAAGTTGGTTAGAATTACGGATTAACTTAAAATTACACTTAACATGATTCAAAATTAATGAAAAATTAGCAGAAGTAGTTTTACTAATAAATGCATTTTTGGCTTGTAAACGTGATAATGATGTATTTCACATACAATTATTTAGGTGGAGTTTAAGCGGTCTAGCGGTGTGTTTAAGCGTGTACAACGCACAGCTTGTCGTGCAATAAGCCTTACATACAATTAGGGTCCAGAAGTGATTGAGAAGTACCACGTGAACATTCTGTGATGAGATCTCACCCAGCTTGCGGTCCAGCTTGGGTCGAGACTGAATGGTGGTCACCGTGGTGACAATGGTGCCGTCGGGCATGACGGTGCGATCCATCTCCACCTTTTTGGTGGGGGTCACTGAGGGCCGCAGCGGCGTGGAGATGGCACCACCCCGGGAGTCAGCCTGCTCCTGGAACAGTAGCTGTTGGCGGGGGGGACAGCACAGTCACCCTGGGACGTTGGCCAGCCTATTACCAGCCACAATTCATGCAGAGGGATTCAACAATAACATTAGCCAATGATACGTTTTAAATCGGTGAGTGAAAGAGGAGGGGATTCCTCAGCCAATCAGCTTTCAGATGCGGCCAGTGCCCCTGTGCCGCCCCCATACACAGCCCTGTCCGGCTATTTTCACGATTAATCAGGACTAATTGAACTTCTAAAGGATTTGCATTTCAGCTTGCTGCTCTGGTAATGAACAGAAAGCCGGAGCTTAAAGGGCTATTTATGGTGGAAAGATGGGAGTAAATCAGATATATATATATAGTCCAGAAGACATTTTTAGCCATTATACCCTGTCATCAATGACATGAAACTTTATATCACTTGCATAATTTCCAGAGTAATGCACATTATCACTTTATGACAGTGTCTTCGACGATAATAAAAATATAACAAATATATATTCAGAATATAACAAAATATGCGGCTGGTCATAGAGGGGATGCAGGGACAGGGGCGTGTTTGTATGACGCAGCACAAATGGCAGAAGTATGGCCTTCGGAAGCCTGGTTTCCACCCACCTCGAAGGAGACGGTGCCAGTGGGCAACAGCCCGTGTTCAGAGCCGACTGACAGCGTGTGTCGACCAATGAGATTCCTTTGGGATGGGTCCAGCAATAAGGAGGCGTGGCCAGGCAGAAACTCTACCATATTAAAAAGAATTATGAAAATGATGTTCCAATTTCAGAAATGGAACATAAAGGACTTATCAAGTGCCTATTTTCTCCTTAGATCAGGGCTGGATGTTAAGCTGAGGCAATTAAGTTAGACGAAGGGTGACTACAAGAACCTGAATATGAGCCCGAAGACTAGTAAAAAAACAAATTGCATGTTGGATTACATTCTTTACTGGACTGGTAGTAAAAATTCTTAAGCTCCACTCCTGCCTTAGATGCACAAAAACAGCTGATAATTCTCAAGATATGTGAATGTATAGCATGTGTAGGTGTGTCCCCACGCACACACACAGCCACACTGACACACAGATGCACAGTGTTTTTGGTGCACACTTCCTGTCTACCACATTTACATTTTATTTATTTAACAGGCATTTTAATCCAAAGTGATGTACATTGTTGTTTTCTCTGTTTGAGAGAGAGTTGGGTAAAAACAAAAGTCCCTGGGGGAACTAGGGGTTAAGAGCCCAACTGTCAAATAACTCATTTGGTATTTGAACTGGTAACCTTCTGATCACGATACAAGGCCCTCATGCAACGAGCCTTATCTTACGTTCTCCTTTGCCGCTGCGCTCCACCAGCCGGACTCTCAGCTCCTTACTTTCGGGGCCCAGGTCCCTGAAAAACCCAAAATAAACCAGCATTCAGTGGATCTAGTTTCTGTGTACAGCCTTCCAAAGTATTGGGAACTCGCGGTACTCTACAGTGTCACGTCCTCGGTCCAGTCCAGTCCTGCCAAGAGGCTGGAGGGGTATGGCAGGTAGCGGGTCCTCTTCTCCAGGGCCGGCGGGTGCAGGTCCAGTGCGCAGCAAAGTTCGGCACCGCTGGCCTGGCTTACTGTGGGTACAGCGCCGATGGCCATTAACAAACGATCGCTGCTCCAGGAGGGGGGTGAATGTGAGCGGCTCAGTCCTCACCTCTTCGCACATTGGTCACTCTGAGCTGCCGGACCACCAGCCGTCTCCCAGGGGAGCCCCGAGGCGGTGAGGAAGCTCCCCAGATCAGCTTCTCCCCTGAGACCTGAAGAGTTGGAATTCAATTCATCTAATCTTTAGAAAGAATTGCATCTTCCTAACAGAGGAGTTAGTAAGATAGGGAACTTTCTGGAAAGATACATTTCTCCATAATTCCTGCAGGTTCTAACTTCTGTTTAATTAATTAGCACATTGTTTCTCAACCCAGTCCTTGGGGAGCCCCAGACGGTCCACATTTATGCTTCTACCAGCTCCCGGCACACCTGTACCAGGGATTCGGTGCCGCTGACTGGCAGCGAGCTGGGAGGGAGCAAAATTCTGGGGGCGTAGGGGTCCTTGAGGACTAGCTTGAGTAACACCAAATTAGCGCATTTAAATCAAGATGGCATATGTTACTCCCACCCGTCCGGCCACCCCCCCATCACTCACAGGCGAGCTGGACACGCAGGCTTTCAGGTTGACGGTCATGGCAGGCTGGGTGCTGAAGAGCGTGTCCTCCACCAAGTCCCTGATCATGCTCACGTCGGGCTCGTTGTCATTCCCCTGTAGGGGCCAGAGGACATAGCCTCAGCACAGCTTTGGGGGACCAGGCTGCCATCCCCCACACTCTGGCTAGGGGGCAACCAAGAGCCAAAAAAAGACTGACAGTCATGACCCCCCTGAATCAGATGTGACAGAAGCCCTTGCAGCACTGGTTTCGGGCCTGACCTCTCTCTGGATCTTGCGAGGGGACACAGTTAAGGAGAGCAGGGGCCGCTGGGAGAAATGCCAGGACACTAGAAGCCCCTCCTCCTCCACCTCCTCCAGACAAACCTCCATCTGTGAAACGACATGGCCATGTACCTTCCATTACGGCGATGTTTTATTTCACAAAAAAACCGACACATTCTCTCCACGAGTCGCCTTCGGTTCTCGTTTTCTGGGTCGTGTTGCAATGAACGCCACAAGATGCAAACTCAACAATGCAAATTCCGTTCATTTGTATTACCTGGACCCGCATCGGCGCTATAGTGATCTGATACGTCTCCATGGAAACGGCTGCAGGTGACTGCTGGGTGACGGTAACTGGGAACGTTACCGTGTCGACCGAACAATTACACTGCAAAACCTGGAGGTGGGTGGGAATCGGGGAAGCAGGGATTTCAGTACGACAGATATAGTGAATAACGCCCCCTGTCTCATATCTGCCTTGTGCAAATCAGCCCTCTCTGACACAGTTGGGCACCTTACCGCCGGTACTCACCATGCTGCGAGCCGATTGGTCAGTGCAGGTCACGTGATTAATCGCCGCAGAGGTAGCGAGAGGCAGGCTGTCATTGAAAGTGATCTGTATTGAGCTCTGCAAAGGCAACAGAACAGCTGTCAGAGGGGATCCTTCCAGCAGAGAACAGAGAAAGCTTTTATGTAATTTTACCTAAGGTCATCATCAATGAAATTCTGCCTCGTGTTGCTGGCAGTCTTCTTGCTTTTAAACAAAACCAGGTTGTTTTTTTCTCCAGCCCTGTTAATCGCTCATGTTCTGTTAAGACCGTGACGTGTTCAAACAAGGAATCCGTACAGATTCCTAAGAGCTGGAACTGAGAAACAGGGTTTACGGATGTTGAATCCGTTCCGGTGGACAGGCAGCTCTGTCTCCACAGGCCAGTCCAAACCGGTTCAGTCTCTCGGCTGCGGGCTGTGCATTTTTCCGCCCCTTTGTTGCCTCATCTCTACTTTCAAAGCAACTGGCCACCTTTACATCTGCCGAATACCATGCCTTCATGCACTGAAGCCAAAGCTGTAACACATGAGGAAGTAAATCTCCCCGTTACCCCAGTACACAACATGCCCACACTCTGGGACCTTGGCACGTTTCAAAACGCATCTATTCTGACCAGCCGCTGAAAAAAATGCCTGCTGGGCTTTCCAGGAGCTACAGGGGAGCCTCTTGAGTGTTTGGAAGTGCCCATGTGAGAAGGACATCGGCAGCACCTCACGTGACCGCCTCAAGCGATCAATACCTTGCTCCAGCCCACACATCACAGCCATTCCACCGAATCAAAATCTTATTTCCCTCAATTCTACTCATTTATTGTACCGCTGGCTAAAATATTAATAATTATATCCATCTACTCATCTTCCAAGAATTGGTCAGGGTGGTGGGGATTGGCGAGGAGCCTTTCTTGGGTGTCCCAGGGCACAATGCTAAGGTACACCCTGCAGGGGATGCCAGACCATCCCAGGGCACCTACTCACACACATAGTTACACACTGCAGGCAATACAGAGATGCCAGTCAGCCCAAGTGCATGTCTTTCAACTGTGGGGGGGAAACCAGAGAACCTCGAGGACACCCGCTCGGTATGGGGAGAACATGCTGACTCACCCCGTACAGAGCAGGGGCAGGATTCAGAGCCCCCTCCCAGGAGTGAGGCAACATTACACCCCACTGAGCACCATGCTACCCCTAATAATTATATTTAATAATCAGCTACAAACTATAATGATGAGATACTGTTGGGTGTGATGTGTAAGGAAGGGATGTGGGAATTGTTTGTGCTTCCCTTGGACTGCACATCACTGCAGGTCAGTCCTGTGGGGGGGGGGCCTTCATGTCGGTCCCAATTCAAAAGATGACGCATTTAGGCCCAGAAACCCTCCCCCGTTCTTCTTTCATCCTGCTGAGCAAACTCAAACAGGCAATCAGACAGTCCAGAAATATCTCCCTGCTTTCTCTAACAGCATCCCCGGGTGCTCCAAAATTAATGCTCCCCCCTCCCCCCCAGGAAGATGCATTAGATGGCGCAGATGCATTCGTGGTGCTCGCAGAAGCCCACAGACCCGGAGCCACGTGCCTGAGCCGACCGCAGCCTGTCAGTAAACGTGCAACGGTCCCCCTTCCTGTCCCATGTGATTGCGAGCAGCAGGGTGTTAGAACCACAGTCATGTGACCTGTTGCTTTTACGGCACCAGAGAGAAATCACAGCGCCTCTCTCTAACAACTGACTTATCTGGGATACCTCCAGGAGCTATGAGGTATAAGCTTGGGGGAATAAGAAGGGATCTCCTTCATACTGAGGGGATCACCTTATTACTAGCCAATGATACGTTTTGAATTGATAAGTAACAGGGGCCAATCAGCTTTCAGCTGGGACCAGTACCCCTGTGACCCCGCCTCTGTATACGCCACATAACTACAGACCAGCCAAGATGTTAACGACCAGTCAGTTCTCTCACACATTGTCACCTCAGGACTCCTGGCTCACATTTCTACCATAGTATTTCTGGTTATATAGGTATAGAGAGGCTGAAGGCAAACAGAATGAGGCAAACAATGGCCAACAAGCTAGCCAATAGGGTGGGCCTATTCTCCTCCACAATGAGTTTTGCATGGAAGCAGCACAAGCCCACCACTTTGTTTACTAAGCAGGCAGAGCCAGTGACCTAAGCGGCCGAAGGTCTTTCTCCGTTTCTCTGAAAGCGTCAAGCTGCGAGGCGTCTGTCACGAACCGCGTCGATCACCGTGACGAGCATTTGAGGAAAACCGCCGACTACGCTTCAGTACGCTTAACGTCGATATCTCCATGGAGATAACAGAGCAGGATGAGCAAAAGCATCCGGAACGTCTTTAGGAATCAGCGCGATTCGGAAGAGCTGGGGCTGAGGATGGGGGTGTAATTAAGAACTCCAGTGATGTTGCATCAAGTAATTTACAGAGCTACTTACACTATGCTTAATTTGTATGGATCACAAAAGAAATTTATTTCACGCCACCCCAAAAATGTAATAATAGATTCAACCCAACTGACATGTGACTGCTCTCAGCCAGCCGTGGGCTTAGCACGTCCCCCACCCCTGCCTGCCAAGCATAAGGGGAGTGCAAATGATACCCCAAACGGTCACCACCCTACAGAGGCACCCTGGTGGCACCCAGCATTAGTGGCAGCTGGATAATTGTTCGTCAGAAGTGCTTACACTCTTAATGTTTGTTTCACAATTTGGTGAGGGGTGTTGAAGAAACACTTTCTGCCAGGACCTGCTGCTAAGGCAAACGAAACCAAACATATATGGTCTAGGTTGTTTTGTTTATACGTTTGTTTGACCTGCTCACAGCTGTTTTCAAGTGCTCTGCCAACCACTGACATAACACACTTGGAGAACAGTACTACATGATACACCAACCGTTTGCTTCCACCCCTGCATTCTCCATCCACCACCTCCAGAAGGCTAGCAAAAACCTGTTTGAGCTATTGACACTCCATTCTTGTGCTTACCGATCATATTGTTAACCATGACCTGTGACATACGCTATATTGACGAAAGAAAAACTGAGAATTTGCGTGTAAGACCAACTGGAACATATTTCAGTGGGAGGAGTGTGCAAATGAATGCTTCTAGCATGGATGTGGACTGGGGGATGGAGGGTGAAGACGGGTGAGGTTACCATGAACAACACGACCAAAACATTTACACCAGTTCACCTTGAGCCTATACGCATGATCCCTCCTCTCCATTCAAATCCAGCGTGTGTCATGAACGGATGCTGAAGCTCTCCTTCAGCGGACAGACTATGGGAGTCCCTAACAGGTACCTGTAGGCCTTTTGTGATTGGAATCAGTTTTGCAAACGAACGTAAAACCTGGCGAGCCCATGAGGCAAGCCCGTAATTAGAGCACGGAGACAGCCACGTTCGGGTCCGGCGGTAACTGGAACAGGTATGGTTCACTGAACAGTTCCGTCCCCATGGCTCAGCGAGGTGAGCCAGTGAGCTGTAAGCGGTGAGCAATTTCATGGACCTGCCTTCGTAACGCAACACAAGTTTTAATTATTTTATATAATCTTGGCTTGGGTGAGTAAGCAGGGCATCAGATCATGCTGTAAATGTGGGCATGTGCAGAGGACGTCCGCATGCCACCATCGCCACACGCATCCCAGCTGTGCAGCTACACCCCTGCCGAATCCTGAGATCACACGGTTGGAGCGGATCACAGCCCAGCCTGGGGAGGCGCACAGCTGTGGCAATGTAACATGCGCCCCACCCCCACCTCAGAACATCTCAGCAGCTTACTGACGGGGCGGTAAATGACACAGAAGATAATAACAGCAATTAAGGGCTTCAGCCAATCCCATCACTGCGGGAACAGCGAGGGCGTCACACACGCTTCTGTGGGAACATAGTTGCGGAGGCAGTGAGGATCACATGACCTGGTTTTCTCATGACTTTGGGGGAGGCGTGATATTGCAGGGTGCTAGCGGCTTCCAAAAAGTAAAGCCTGTCAGACACTGCAACCGAAAATGCCTCTGAATGCGTCGCATTTATTGCATCCAGAAAAGCGCATGGGTCGGTGCAGGATGCCGCTGGCACCTATGCAGACCAAAAATCCACAGTGCTTCCGTTTCCCTCTAATCCCCAACAAGAGGCACTCGTTGCTGAATCAATTAACACAAAACCCTCTTTTTGGAGAATAAAACTATTTCACACTCCCCAGTGGACAACAGTAGGGGAAACCAGGGACAACTGTTGAAATTTGTTTCATTTTCATTTTACTAAAATGTTAAAATGACATGTTTTCCATCAGAGTAAAGTTGTACTAGCTTGCTAAATATTAGTGGTGTTTGGGGGAATCTAGGAAGATTACCGTATCCTTCCAACAACTGCCCCCATTTAATAATTGACCCTGCTCTCCCTTACACCGTGTAACACATCCAGACAGTGATTTTGGGCTCCGAATTGATTAAAAACAAAAGCACCACACCTGTCTAGGGTGTACATCTGATAACACTGAAGCAGCGTCAGGTTGCCTGGAAACGCCACCGGTTCGTCCACTTAAACAACAGTGACAGTGCAAAGAGGAATTTTGAACATATGACATTTATATGTTATTTCAGCTTTATGGTTCAGGAAGGAAAAAGAACAGAGCATCTTTTTTAAATTATCGTGAGGACTATATTAACTGGACAATCTTCCAGCTAATGTTTTGTTAAAAAAAACTATCCTTGAGTTACTAAATGATTTTCATATCAACCAAGACAATGCGGGTAAGACAACTGGTATCTGTAATTGCCCAAGTGTATGACTGTGTGCATTGGTGCCTTGTGATGGACTATCATTACATCCAGAGTCTTCATGCCCTTTATGCCCTATTCCCAGGGTTGAAGTTGGGGTCTAAAGTCATTGTTGGTGCCCAAACTACAGTATCAAATCTTGCTGTAACGACAAAAAATACTGCCCCCCCCCCCATAACTTGGATGGATGGGAGGGATGGATGGATGGATGGAGGACTGCAGCACGAATACAGTATGGCTCAGGGGAAGAAGGGGAAACCCACCTACCCAACAAAACGGCACAACTGCAAACTGAAGTATAATTCAGGCCAAACACCACAGGCTTATTTAGAAAAAGCCCCAAAAAGCATAGGGCAGTGGGCGTGAGCGTTTAATAATACCGTCACCTGGTGCCGTACCTCTGCCGGTGCGGGGGGGGGGGGGGGGGGGGGGGGGGGGGGGGGGGGGGGGGGGGGGGGGGGGGG
>JAODJX010000040.1:17674065-17687260 GCA_026776945.1 Isichthys henryi
CCCCCCAAGACAGCCTCACGTGATGCCTGAAATCAACAGACAAAACTATTTTTGTTTCAAGTCATCAGCGCTTCCAAGAAGCAGCTTCTGTAACTTGGTTTAACAACCAGTTTTTCTCTTTCTGTTTGTACAAGATGTAGAAATACAAGGAGGCCAGAATCCTCACAGGGACAGGAATGTGCTGAATTACTACAAAGACCAACACAAACTGACGAGGTGAATTTGCATCCCGTACAAACAGCTGAATAATTCTACTACCCTGCCTCCTGTGTAATTTCACCTGGTGCAGGTGATCTGTTTGTTTCAGTACAGCAACCAGCTACTGCTTAATACGACACGCGTAACCGCGGATACGTCGGTGCGGGGGGAATTCAATGGAGGCAGGCGGCTCTGTTGCCGGGGTGTTTGTTTTCACGGCGACGCAGGCGCACGCCAGTAAGGGAAAGATTCAAAAGCGGGCAGATCGGCTTTTGTTTGTCAAGCAGCATTCCAAGACCGGCTCTTCAAGTCCGACCGATTCCACGGAAAGGCGTCAGAGAACTCGGCGGAGGGCCTCCCAGGACGGCCAGGTCGCCACGCACCCTGCTGGTTCAAGCATCACCCGTTACCGAGGTTACGGCGGTATACCGTTGCGCGACATTCCTCACATTTTCATCCCGGAATTCCAGATGCAAAGAGTTTCGAGATGCAGGTTACATAAGACTTTTGTCAAGCCCTTGACTACCTGAACTAAACCCTCGAGAAGCTGGATTAACGTAAAATTGGAAAGACAGACAGAAATATTGTGTCAGGAAAGTCCATTAGCACTTTCAGCACAAGGTCCTCCTGCTATGTTTGTAATGTATACATATTAGTCATAAGCAGAATGTGCATCTTGCTCAACATCCACCATAGTCACCCAGCAGTCCGATGATCCTTTCCCAATGAGACTTTTACCATGACCCATCACTGGTATGCAGAGTCCTCTGGATCTGAGGAGGGTGTATGTCACACACACACACACACACCCCCTTTGGCCCCCGTTCTGCGCAATGAAATGAGCTGTTGGTTTGCGAACAGCAGGGAAGCAGGCAGTGGAGGTGCTGCAGTTGTACCCTTGAGTGATGTAAAAATATCCACTAGTAAATGGGTCGGGGTGGGGGGTGGCTATACTAGTCTCAGTGCTAATATCTGACAAGCATCTAAAAAGATATCAACAACCGATAACAAGCCTTAAGTAAAACGGAGGGATAAAGGATTAAGCAGTATCTGGGGTTAGGGTAGCGTGTGGAATGATGGAGAGCCAAGGTCTTTAAACTCTCCATCCTTCAGCACAGGAACGCAGAGCCATGCAGTTTGCTTACGGACGTGCGGCACAGTGCGGATCCAGGTCTCGCCGCTTTATTTTCTAACCACCGGGAATAATTAGGCTCCGCATTTATAAGCACAGCTCAAATGCATAGTTACGATACGCTTAAAAAAGCCACCGCCAGTGTAAAAATGAAAGGCAAGAGGCCGGTACAGCGGTGCTTTTATCTGCGTGTCCAATTAAGCGCACGATCCTGAGTTACAAAACAGGTCCGTACGGAAGGGGGGCCGAACGGCGTGCTTTAACAGCGTGGAAGAGAGGGAGATCATCGTCGTCAACAAGCACTAAATCTGATCCACGGTATCTAGAATAAAGTGCTTTCGCCTTTTCTTATCTTCGCGACGTTATAAACTGATTTCCCTTATAGTATCTGCCGGGAAGGGCTTCAGAAATTAGGAACGTCTGTTACGAGCACGAGGCGCGCTGGGCGCCCCCACTACCAGCCAGACTAATGAGATATTTCTGTGCGCTCCCCCCGTCTTCTCCATTGGCTCTCTGCAGTCGGGCATCTCGGCCCAAATTGCCGACCAAGCAACGAACCAAACTTGCATCCGCATGTAAAGCGTATCAGTCTATGTAATGCAATATATCGTTACAATTAAACTCGTGACGGGTTATTTTCTCCGATTTGCATGCAGGCATAACCAAATTACCAAAGATGCAAATCAAGATATCAAATACACCGGCACATAGGCATTGCTTGCACTGTGATTTCTGTCAAATTAGCCAAACTTTATGCGAATATTATAATATGTAGGCCTAATTAATCACAATTTCATTAATGTCTATATAATGCTGACCGTTTTCTAAAGAAGGATTTCAATGTTTCTCTTATAACAAGGTTTAGGTCAGTCTGTTAAATCGAGCGTGTCGGGTGTATAGGATTCTTTATGCAACCGCCTCTGTTACTGAATTCAGCAGATACACACCGACCCCCTTGTGAGACAAATGATGAGAGCAGCAGCGGGCAGCTTCGGGAATCAGACTCACCCCGTGTCTGCAGGCTCGCTCGTTAAGCGCCCGCACCCAAGCGCGCTGCCAGCTCTCCCGGAACGTCCTGAAAGAGAAGAGCGACGACAGCAAGCCCTTCTCGGCCGCTTCGGCGTCACCTCCGGCCACATCCCGTCCGAATCGCAGCCTCTGCAGCGATCCCCAAATGCCCCCGACTTTGATCTGGTCCCACGACGGGCTCTCCCTAAGTTTCTGGCCGGCAGGTTTGGAACTCCGGGCGCGCAGTATGGTCCGTGAATACTGGAGCAGCCAGGTAATCACGATCAGCAGGGAAGTGAGGAACAGAGTCACTAGAATCATCCAACTAATATCTTGTAGAAGCATTACTGCCGGAGGATTTCATATATTCCAACGAAGTACTCTGCTGCGGGGAAAAGGAGAAAGCTGATTATTTTAATGTCAGAAACTTTACCGTGGTGTTTGCATACTACTTAGTACGTATGATACCCTATATAACGTTTATGAAGCCTAGAAACGTGCCAAACAAGCAGCCGTTCAAGCATTTTCTATTTCCCGAGTAAAGAATGTAGGCCTACAATATTTCATTCCGCTATATAGTCCCACCATTAAAATTAGCAAGACACTTGACATTTTAAGTCAGCTCGGAATAGTTGCGGACTTTCCCGGTATCTCCAGTCATTCAAGGCAACACAGCGCTCTACCCACGAACTAACGCCGCGTGGACAGACTGAACCACATCTCACCTAAACGCGATATCACATTCATAATTAAATTCTAATTAAACCAATTTCGATCTCATCTTCTCCATATGTCCTTGGCCATTGAATTAGCTTGCGGAGCGAAAAACTCCCACGATTATTGTGCAGGACTGACGTGCCGGAGACACAGAGGTTCCGGTCTTGCGTTATTTGGTTTTGTATCGTTTAACGTGCTACCGCTGTGGCCGATTCAGCATGTAATCGCGTTAAACAAATCCTCCATTTCTGCGTCTTGTTTTGGCGACTAAGTAAAAGCGGCGGGTTAATTACGCCTGAGTAACATCCACTTTCAAAGACTGCTTGCCCGCATTAAAAACCCTTCGATGCCAATCATCAACGATAACAACGTCTGTGTTTAACAGCATTGCAGCCCATAAATAAAAGGCTAATAATGAATCATTACCGTTTTATTTCCTTCCGAAATAGCAGGTATCTTGCTACCATTAATCCAGTGGTAGCGCTGAAAAATCGTGGTAGTTAACACGACTGTCTAGCTTTCACGCAACATTGTTTTGTAATCACGCCAGCTGGCTACATCGTGTCAGTAATCATATTAAACGCTATTTTTTAATTTCCGCTTCTATCCTGAGTCATCGCCGGCGTGTATCCATCTTGCCGCCGCTCGTTTATTTAGCAGCGACTGCAGTGATCACGGTTTGCGTTCGTTTCTCTTATTCTTCACCAAGCACTTCAATCGCCGATGCCCGTCCCTGTCAGCGGCAGTCCCGGAATAGCGACTGAACTCCTCCTTCCAGCAGCAGTAACAGCAGCAGCAGCGCCATAGTCCGTAATGCGCAACAACAGAGGCGCTGTCAAATCGCAGCGAAAGCAGCGTGCATGCAACACTCCCAGTTAAAGGGACAGAGCGCCTTTTCCACACCGGTACAGCGTGGCTGGCTCTTAAATATTAGCTTATACCGTTACATGTAAGGGCACACTTATGTCACAGCGTTTAAATTAAGATATCAACTGATCTGGAGTGAAATTAAATGACTTTAAATTACAGTGCACGTGGAATGCCTCTGTAAAATTCTGACAGGTGTCTTACATAATATATATTTCTCTTTGAGCGTGTGTAAAGACTACAGACGTTGCAGTTCTGGGACATTATTCGCTCGTTCTTTGTTAATAAAAGTAGTGAATATACTTGCAATAGCTTTGATAGGCTACACCAACTTTACAAGCACCGTCAAAGTGAACGTTGACATTAGTGTTCTCAATTTCGATGTGTAGTTGTATAGAAAATACACAGTCTAGATATGCGTTGTGGGTACATCAAGTTTTTATGTATTGTATTATGAAATCTGTATTTCATGTGAAACAGGTAATGGCTTATGAAAGTTGTTTATTGTTATTAGGGCCTTCTATTATTGTTGTTAGTCTTTAGCATTACAAAATATATGTCCGTTAACTTTTAAAATACATTTATTTTATACTATTCAACCGCTAAGAGAAAAGAAAAAGATGCTATAGTACAGAACTATGTACTCTATGTTGTTATGAGTATCGTTAAGGATTAAATAATTTATATATTAGATATAGACACCTCATATAACCAACCAAAAACGAAAACTAAAGCTATTTATATGTATTAAAATATCTGCATTTGGTTAACATTATAATTTGGATGTCAATTGACCTACCGAAGAATGTTAATTAATTTAATGCACTAATGTCAATGGGAACTATTAGAAACTTGCTACGTAGTTAAGGGAACAAAATATCAGACGTACCGCGTGCCTCAAAAGACTCCTCCCATGCTTGTTTTTTTATTGGCCAATATTTATGTCAGTTATACTCATGAGGTCTTTCATTGGTTAGTTACTTGAGGGTCGTGTTGTATTGGTTTATTTCTAAGAGTGCGGGAGACCAAGCAGGAAATGCCATGGATAGTGTCGTTGACTTGGTTTGTCATTAGCTAGCTAAGTTAAGGTTTTCAGAACAGTTGTTTGACAGGTATTAGTTTTATCTTTGATTATAATAACGTCTGGGAATCAATGCATTTTATTATGGGTTGTTTTGGAATACCTACCACGCAGAAAGAGTGCTCAGTCACATGAGCATTCACCATCATGCGTTACGTGCCACTTTGCCGGAAAAATGTTCACTCGCAGAAATACATCTCAGTAGTAAAATACTACGTGGCTTCTGTAGGCGCGGTGTTTATAAGAGAGTAGCTTTTGAAATGCATAGTGTAATCGCTTTCGTGTTTGCCGGAGACTCATCTTACGCTGCGGGGGCTGAGTGCCACAGAAATGTTTCCTTAACTGAGCCTAGTTTGTTTTCGGGCAGAACCGAGCGATGGCGCCGAGCAAACGGCAGCGGCGGGAGAATGTGTCGGTGGAGCTGGCGTGTGAGTGGGGGTCCTGTCAGGAGTCCTTTAAAAGGATGCAGGACTTCTGCGAGCACGTGGAACAGCATCTCAAGGCGCTGCAGCTGGAAGACGAGGAACCCGACGCCCTGGGTTAGTGCGTGAATTACCGCCAAAAAGTTGTTTTTTCCCGTTTAAGGCAAACTCGGGGTTGCACTCACGCTTGCAGACTCAGGCAAGAAATATACGGCAAATTTCTGTAATTCTATTATATACTTAAAATTGGCTACAACAAAGGCGTTGGGGTAGTTTGCAAACCCTACAGACTGTTTACAAGGTAATTAGACTCTGACATACATATGAATACGTCTGCGGACTTGAATCGAAAAGCTCAGTTGTGTACTCTGAAAACTGTGTGCAGAATGTCACTGAATAGTCGTAAAATGCAGAGATGGAGTTCATTCTTTTCGGTTTTTGAGAGTGGAATTGTAATATTCTCATGCGCAGTGATTTTTTTCCCCATTTCATGGTGAGATAAGGTCTCTTGTTTGTTTCTGCAGCAGAAGAGCAGAGCTGCCTGTGGCGTGAATGTGGCTTCTGTGCGGTAGAGTGTCCCGGGGAGCTTCTGCGCCATGTCTACTTCCACTGTTACCACACCAAGTTGAAACAGTGGGGACAGGCGGTCTTGGAGAGCCATCCTGATCTAGGATCCTGTGCCCTGGGCCTGCAGAATCGCAATATAGTGCCTGACATCTCGGACAACTTCCTGTGCCAGTGGGAACACTGCGAGGTGAGTGGGGTGGCCTGAAATGCCAGTGTACGTCAGTTTATCCCGTGTGATTCCTGAGTCTGGTTGACTCAGTAAATATCGGTGCCCTATGTGATGCTGGAGCTCTGATCTGGGTGCCCAGTTCTCACTATGTACTTGTGGCTCAGACCTTGCTGGAGAATCCCGAGTGGTTTTACCGACACGTAGAAATGCATGGACTCTGTACGGAGATGAAGTCCAACGGCAAAGAAGAGAGCATGCTGCACTGCGGCTGGAAGGGTGAGGACGGCCACCGAGAGCCGTGGGGTCGGTAGGATTGCGGAGGCTGTCCCAAAAGTTTAAGAAGGGATCTGAATGTTTACGCCTGTGCCGCAGAATGTGAGGCTACCTTCAGGGGCCGGTTCAAACTGCGGGAGCACCTGCGCAGTCACACGCAGGAGAAGGTGGTGGCGTGCCCCACCTGCGGGGGCATGTTTGCCAACAACACGAAGTTCTTCGACCACATTCGCCGGCAGACCGCCATTGAGGGTGAGGGATGGCGTCCAGGCCGCCTTCTCATAAGCATTTTTTGTTTAGGGTTGCGAAGGAGTGGAAACTTTCCAGAAACATCCCATGGAATGTAGGGTTGGGAAGGGGTGGAAATTAGTATGTTTTTTTTTCTGTTATAGGCTGACCTGCAATTTTGCTAATTTCCAGTTTATTCCCGTTAATTCCCGCATACTCCCATTAATTCCTATGGAAAGTTCCCAGAATCTTGCAACCCTATTTTTTTGGGGGGGGGGGGGTTGGAGTCAGACATAAGAGCCCGGGAGTGATGTATCTGGGTGTTGGGTCTGCTTGCCTTCCAGGTCAGAGGTTCCAATGTTCACATTGCTCCAAACGTTTCGCCACTGAGAGGCTGCTGAGGGACCACATGAGAAACCACGGTCAGTGCTGACGTCATGCTCGGGGGGGAGGAGGGGTGTTCCTGCTCGCTGTATTGTGGTCATGATGGCATCAGAATTAAAACCAAAACAGAACAAGAGGGCAAGACAAACGCGGGTTCGCTGCTTTGTGTTTCCAGTTGGCATTTGATTGGTGGTATAGAAACAATGATGCTGAGGACATGGGCCCCGAAGTCCTCTCTCTGTAGGCTGGTAAACTTCGTAAACCCAACTTATTCATTTTATTGCTAGGTGAATAGACTGGGAAATAATAATGCTGCTGCTATAAATGTTTGTGGAAGGTGAGAGAAGAAATGTACCTTTACAGATATGTGTCCTTTAGGCTTGGGTGATACTGTCCGGGCGTTGGGTGATACTGTCCGGGCGTTGGGTGATACTGTATACAGTATTTTGCCGGTATAGAAGCAATGCTGTCCCTGTGTTTTGAAATCTTGGCAATTTATCTGACTTTTATTTGCTGAGATTTCAGATTATACCCAAAATGGCAAGACATACACAAAATTATATGGCAAATCCAATTACTGTAATAGCTCTAGTGTCCTGCTTAATTAGTAGCTCTGTTTATTTTTGGCTCAGACGGGGGGGCTGTCTAACCGGTCTTGCTGGAGCATATCTGATCCAGATGTGCATGTACCAGTCCACTTGTGCCGTCCGTCTGCGGTTTTTGTACCCTCTTGCGATGCCGCAAGTATGGTGGGTGGGAGGGGGTGCAGTTCCTGTGGTTGTACTAAATCACGCACTCTGCATAATCACACAGACTTCGGCCACCAGCGTGTCGGAAATAGCAGCGGGCGCTCTGATTGGCTGTCCCCCCTCCCTCTCCCCCCCCCGCTATAGTGAACCACTACAAGTGCCCTCTGTGCGACATGACGTGCCCATCGCCCTCCTCGCTGCGAAATCATGTCAAGTTCCGCCACAGCAACGAGAAGCCATACAGCTGCGAGTACTGCGAGTACAGGTAGAGGCTCTGACCTCGGACCCCAGATTGAATCTTTGGCCCAGGTAGCTGTTAAGTAAGAACTCATGGACCGTGACCCTGATCCCATATCTTTCCTAATGCTGCCCCCAGCTGTAAGAACCTGATTGACCTACGCAAGCACCTGGACACGCACAGCAGCGAACCTGCCTATCACTGCGACTTCGCCGACTGCAACTACGCCACCCGCTCCCTGCACTCCATCAAGTCCCACTACAAGAAGGTGCACGAGGTGAGGGTGTGAGGAGCAGTTACTGGTCTGCGCCCTTTGGGGGGGGAGAGAGACAGGACTGGCTATATGACATCCTGATTTCTCTGCAGGGTGACTTTGTCGCACGCTACAAGTGCCACGTGTGTGAGCAGTGCTTCACGCGGGGGAACAACCTCACCTCGCACCTCCGCAAGAAGCACCAGTTCAAGTGGCCGTCGGGACACCCCCGCTTCAGGTGAGCTTGTCAGGCCAGGGCCAGCTAAAGGCATAGTTTGATCCCAGCAGCCACCAGGGGGCGCCATATCTGATCAGCCTCTCAGAATGGAGAGAAAGATGACAAATGACTACTAATTGAATCACATTTTTCTTAGGGCCCCCGAAAACAATCATCAAGGTATCAGACCTTGGCTCCACGCAACGAGTATTACGCACTGTATTAATAATGCAAAGGTTGTGGGTTCCAATCCCAGGGACCACACGTCACTTGTAATTAGGGTGTCAGGAGGGAATTATGAGCTACATCAGGTTTTACAAACAACTTTAAAGGCTCCCATGTTTGGCTAAATTGTTTGGTCCGTTTTGTGCTTTGACTGGTCTGTTTCCTTGATTATACGACTCGTCCAGCTGTTTCACATTAACTTTAGTGGCACCTGCATGATTATAGGAGACTGACCAATCAGCACAGAGCAAGAACTCAGCGCGCAAGTGAATTCCGGGTCCTTTTAATTGAAATGGTTAAAATGATATAGTTTACAAGCCCTGTCGTAACTCGGCATCCTTCCTGATGTGGATTAGGTGGTCACTGTAGTCCTTTCCTCGGCTGCCAGTATCTTTGGATAAATGTGTCAGATAAATGAGTAAATGAATGAATGAACGAATAGACATTTTCTATATTAATAAACTTCAGTACAAACCGAGCGTTAATCCCCTCAATATTCACATAGTTGGAATATTCACATAGTTACATCCTTGCATTTAAGCCGCCGCCCCCCCCCCCACGTTGCACCTTAGGTACAAGGAGCATGAAGACGGCTTCATGAGGCTGCAGCTGATCCGCTACGAGAGCGTGGAGCTGACCGAGCAGCTGATGAAGGAGCGGCAGGAGGCGCGGGACGGGGACCCTGACAGCCTGGCGGACGTCGGGGAGCTGAAGGGCATCGTGCTGGATGGTGGGGAGGCCGGGGGCGAGGAGTCGGGCCCGGGCACGGACGCACATTCTGAAGGCTGTGTCGACGGGCAGGCTGACACCGTCTACTATATCCTGAGTGGCGGCGGCAATGGCGTTCTCCAGCAAGATGCAGGCCTCCAGGGGGCGCCAGAGAGCAGCGAGGACAGCGTAATGCTGCAACTCCAGAATACGGCCCAGCAGCTGGGCATGGAGGTGGTGTAGATGCCCCCATGTGACTCTCCTGAACGCACCTCCCACGTGACCGCTAAGTGGCACAGGGCTGCACCTGAAATACCCGAATTTAAACAACTTTTAGTTTAATAATAATCCCTGCTGATCACCACGACTCCAAATGGCGGCTTCAGGGAAAGGTTGAGGCCACACTGATTGGTTCATCGTTCCCATGGACTTCCCACTCTGTGAAATGTACTGGTCTGGTGCTGTTGCCGTGGTCACCGTGGTAATGTGACCATGATGACGTGAAGTGGCTCTCTAGGATGGAGTTCTCTCTCTCCGTGGAATGAGCGGCTTTGACCATGTTCGTCCGTCCGTCCATCCCTCCCCCCCCCCACAGCATCACTAATGATTGTGGCAGAACAATTTCCTCGTGAATTTTAAGTTCTGTTCCGGCATTTTTTTGTTTGTTTGTGATCGGGAAGCTGTGTTTTGGGATGTTCTGATGAAACTCAGTTGTCAGTTTTTAAAGAGATCCATCGCATCCCGGATATCTTGACAAAACAGGGTTCGCTGTTCTCCGGTTTAGTCTGGTTTTGTTCCTCTAACATGGAGTGGTAGCAGATTTGCGTGTGTGTATGTATGTGTGTGTGTGTTTTAGCAGTCGTGTTTGTTTTACTTCAGTAGGGGGCGCCTGTCACCCTACATGTACAGTACCGCATATATGTGCTACCTCACTGGAGCGTCAGACCAGAGTTTCTCATCAGAGATGGTCAGATGCCCCATAATCGCCGGTCACATGTGCCATTCTCTTCTTCTTTTTTTGCGCTCTCTTGCCAGCCACAAGGATGGTGGGGATTCTGTGCTTTCAAGTTCTTTGAGCGGTGGTCGCTGAAAAACAAATGAAATCTGTTTTGACCTCTGTTACAATCCCTGGGGCCTGACCGGTTTAATTTTCAATAAAAACAGTTCTGGTTTCAACATGTTAACATACTGCCCTCTGGTGGTGATTCTTATTTTTAGATGGGGGTTTATTAGCCTCTGGCCAAACTGTGAATTCTCATTTTGCTGCAAATTATGACTAACAAGTAGACATGTCCGGTATATCAAAGTAACTATAAAAATAAGATTTTCATGCTTTACAAGTCTGTCGGAAGTTAATTTTTTTGTTTCATGCATGAGGAACGTCCTGTCTGATGCAGTCTGCTTCTGCTCGCCTGTATGGTCAGCTGTTCGGTTTCACCACTTTTAGGATGACAGGACTGGAAAGGCCTTTTATTGCATAATGAAGCCCTAAGATTGCACACGCTTGGTTGTCCGGTATGGGCAGGTTGGCAAAGTAATGGACTTATCTGCAGTATCATGTCTTGTCTGCCCATCATATTTTTGTGCTCTTCATTTCAAACGGAGTCTTGCATTGCACAAGACAGTGTCATGGTCTAAGATTGCACTGCATTGTACAGAACAGTCTACAGGATCTTCTACCATTTAATGCAGTTCGTTTGCTGTCCTCTAGGGGTCCCTCTTCTGCCTGTTCAGTTCCATATGCATGTATTTTTAATCAATCGTTAAAGATCTGCAGGTGATCAGATCACGTTTGTGCTACATTGTTTGAGGCCTTGTGTCCAGCTCTGATACAGTGTGAGGCATCGGAAAGCCTTGCTTGGGTCCTCTTTTGGGGTGTCAATACAGGTGCCTGATCAGGACAGTGATGTGATAATGCGCAAACACAACATCTGAAGTGTTACTTGTCCCCCCTGGCAAATTCTTAGACCTTTTGTCACTATCTCACTTATTTGATTCGGCTGGATTTATGATGGAACCAGTTAGGGATTAGACAAGAGTCCACATTTTCACTCGCTCCCAGCACACCTGGACCAAACATTCAAGAGCACCAAATTCCTGGTACGGATGTGCTGGGAACTGGGAGGGTGCAAAATGTGGACTGGGTTGGGAAACTCTCTGTATTTGAGGGCTGCTGGTGTAGCGATAAATCCCTTTGTACTTCCAAAGTTGCAAATTCTACCAGAGCTCTGTCAAAGATATTAATTTACATTAATTCAGGTGATAATGTTTCTTTCCTCTGCTTACTCTTCCTGCTGTTTGCTACTCACATGTTCTGTCGAGTAAAACCACTCCCAAGATACTTCGGTGATGTTGCAGTTCGGGCCCTCAGTGGCAGTAATCACTTTAGTATCTTTTAAACCTTCTCAGTGCAAGTCAGAAGAGCAGAAGTAGAGGCAGAAATGTCCTGGATCAGTAACCAACCCCCCCCCAAATCAGCCGGTCCTGGGTGATGTCTTTCTGCAGGTGGTGGTGGGGGGGGTTGGATAGGATGGATATTCAGCCGTAAGTGCTCGCACAGTTATCTTCTAACCAGTCAGAGTTAAAGGTTCACCGCCCAGCCCTGGCTGTTTGCAGTGGCCGGGGAAGGTGTCCGGAGCTTCCCCAAGGGTGAGAATTAACAAGTTAGTTTGCTGCAGACTTTAAGTCAGCCAGTTAGCATGGTATTTATGGAAGCTGTAGAAACAAAAGGACCACCCACCATAGTGAGATCAGTCATGTCCAGATCTGTTCTATTTCAACATCTTCCCCACCCCCTGCTGCTAATCCAAAAGAGGTTTTTGTGTGGCGGATAACGTTGATGCTTCCGTGACTCTTGATCCGTTGGTCCCAAGCTTCCCCCGCTGTCCACCCAGCAGAGAAATGACTGCTGCTCTGAGCATTATGATTTATAGCAGTGTTTCCAAATCCTGTCCTCAGGGACTCATAGTTGGTCCATGTTTTTGCTCCATCCGAGCTCCCTGCCACACAGTCCACATTTTTGCTCCCTACTGGGAGCTGGGAAGGAGCAAAAACATGAACTGTCTGCGGGTCCCAGAGGACCGAATTGGAAAATGCTGATTTATAGCTTCTTTGTAATCTTGCATTCAAGTGATGTTCTGGCTGTCAAAAATATGACTGATGTAGTAATATGTGTGTTGGTGAAATTGTCCCTGACCTTGGACTTTGAGGGTTAACTGTTCTCTCCCTTCTAAAGGCTGATATGGTTGTCATGGAGGAATTTTACATGTGTTTTGCCCCAGTGTTTGAGGAGAGGCATTGGGTACCTCTGGGGGCTCTGTGCATTCGAGTCCTATTACTGTGTAGGGGAAGGTGAAATGAGGAGGTAGGGTGTGTGTGAGACGCTTACCAGCAGATTGTACTTTTCAAAGTGCACTAGAAATGTCTAACTCAGAATGGGAAGTGTGTTTATGAATATACTACGTCGATACAGATATTCACTCAAACAGTGACAATGCCACTGTAAATGCAAGAGAGAGAATACAGTAACAATGCCACTGTAAATGCTACATAAATGCAGTCCATTTACTGCTTTTCTACTCCGAGTACTCAAAGCGCTTTACATTTTGTGCCTCACATTCACCCATTCATACACCGCTGGTGGGGGAGGAAGCCGGCCAGGCCTGGCAGGCCCAAGCGTTTTGTGAGGGTCTGCTGGGAACGTCTGGCGGAACCCCCAGTCAGGGGGAGTTTCAACTCCTACCTCCGGCAGAACTTCTC
>JAODJX010000040.1:17687360-17698849 GCA_026776945.1 Isichthys henryi
TCCCTGCTGAGGCTACTGCCCCCGCGACCCGATCCCGGACCAAGCGGCAGATGATGGATGGATGGATGGATGGATGATGGACATTCACCCATTCATACACCGTTGGCAGAGGCTGCGATGCAAGGCGCCAACCTGCTCACTGGGAGCAATTTGGGGTTCAGTGTCTTGCTCAAGAACACTTCGATGGGGTCAGGAGGAACCAGTGCTCAAACATACAACCCTCCAGTTGCCGAACGATAGCACTACCTCCTGTGCCACCATCTTCTCACTGTGAACACGAGAGAATACAGTAACAATGCCACTGTGAACACGAGAGAATACAGTAACAATGCCACTGTAAACATATAGCAGACAGAATACAGTAACAATGCCACTGTAAACATATAGCAGACAGAATACAGTAAAGGACTTTTTAAGTCTTTTTTTTGTCCACTGATTATTACTGCATTACCGTTTCAGTTTCTCAGAGCAGATTAGTGGTTGAATAAGTTCGTTGAGCTGTTTCTTGAAGTGTGAGAGTGACTCTGGTAGCCTGATGTGGAGGGGTAACTTATTCCACCATTGAGGAACCACACATCAAAGGATTCAAACGTATTTTATATTCATTGGACTTATTTTTGTGTGGAGGACGGATCGCCTGGTGAAACTGGCTTGCTGACAGATGAGATGTAGGTCTCGATGGGTGACTTGATGGATATGGACGCTGCCCTGAACGCAGCACAAAGGACTTAGGCTTGATGGAGTCGTCGTCGATGATCCTAGCTGCACAGTGACATCACGGAGAATGGAAGGCTTGGCAGGAATGACGAGAAGCTGGCTCACTGGAAGGTTCAGAGGGAGGTGACGTCGTCACTGTGTTAGTGGTAGGAGAAGCCATGTGACGAGGTCATGTGACCTAGAGAAGATATGTCCATTTTGTTTCCAGTGCTGCGAGTCTGGAGTTCAAGGCATGAAACATCAACTTCAGTCCGATAAATTACACTCACAGGGTTGTACATCTGCGTGTTGCTTCGGTGGTAATTCTCCATGAAATCTGTAATTAATGGAATCGGTGCATGCAGTCAGCATGACTGATTGGTGAACAGCTGTTTTGTGGTCTCTCTGATCACGCTCTCACTAATCTGTTTTGTGTGCTTCTGTAGAGACAGAAGCTGCACAGTTATGTGGACATTCAGTTTTGGGATGTAACACCTGACTTGTATTTGGAGAGCTGCTATCAGGTATGAGGGCAAACACCGTAATGTTGTTGTCAGAGAGGGGTCCTGGGTGTGGTTGTGAGAACCCCGGTCCTTTAAGGTCCAAAGCAGTGGATGTTTAGTTATTTAATGAATAGAATTAATAATTACTGAAAAGTTCTTAAATGAGACTGTCTTGAGAATGGCAGAGGATCACACTGTGATCTAGTCATGCTCCTTGCTTCTCACCCCTACTCAGCCTTGCTTACTGTCAGAAGATTCAATCAACAGCTCCCAGCACCTTGGGTTGGGGTCAGGCACATCCCTGAATATGAAACTGAGGAATGGTGCCTCGCTTGCATTTTCATAGCTAAGGGGTATCTGTAGGCAAACTGGACCTTTTGGACACCCTAAGACTAAATTAGACTTTGATTAGATTAGGATGGATGGGTGGATGGACGGACGGACGGATGGATGGATAGGTAGTTTGAAATTTTTGAAATGCATTTAAGTTGCATATCATGCGCAGTGATTACTTTTTGTTTTAACTACATGCATGAGAGGACAATTATCACATCCTATAGACCAAAGTATGCTAAATGTAACATAGATACACCTTCTGCCTCCAAGTCTCCCACTGCTGCTGATATAAAGGCTACATTTTTGACAGGCAAATGCTAGCTACAGAGCCCTTTCTTGTTTTAGCCAATGTAAATTCCACTCAAGGGGGTGACTTGAGGAGGCAGGACCAAGACATCTGATTGGTTGGTCCCACCTTCTGGTTGCTTGGACCCACCTCTACAGTCTAATTGGCTGGCCTCTCTGAACCAATCATTTTTCCTTCTGCCCTTAGAACATTTTTGTTTAAATAAAACTCCCATGAGCATAAATTTCTGGGGTTCGAAAATATTTTATACAGACCAATTTTGTTTTTTTTAAGGTGTATTTGGTATGAACTTGTTGCAGGATGTCAGTAAAAATAACAAATGGCAGCTGTGTTCAACACATTCTGAAGATCATTGAGATGAGCCCAACTGCTAGTAGAACAGATCCCACAGATGGTGGTATTATTTTTGATGGGACAAACATTTGTATACGCTACAGGATTGTTACTGTCATGTACTTTGTTGATGTTCCCTAAAGTGAATGGGCCCGTCTGAACTGAAGCACTCTTCTGAAATTTCCTGAAAGATTTTTATTGAGCTGGATGGGATGTGACCCTGAAAGTGCATTGAAAGGCTTTGCAGAACGAACTCATGCATGTTCTGGAATGCCGTTATCAAATGTCAGTCAAAACCTTTTAATCTTTATTGTTAAATGCCATTCATTTATGAAAGAGATATTCTGGCTTCAGATAGCAGAGAGAAAACATTCTATGTTTATACTCTAAAACGTGTTTTGAGGCATTGTGGCTACTGTTCACTGTGTCCGAAGCTTTCAATGACTGAGGGAAGGTGAATATTCATGACATTCATGTTTGTAGAAAGTTCAGCCCATAAAAACTGCAATAATATGTACGAACCATATCTTTTGCTTTCGTACTGAGAATTTCACTGTTTTTGCTTTGAGAGACAGTTATCCTGGTAGTCAGTTGAAATTCTAGGAATTAATCCATTTTTTGTATTAAATGGTGTCTATCTGAGCTGAGATGTACTTTTTAAAAATGCTTACTGAATAAATATGAAGATGTATTTATCAATAATACCATGGCGTTTTTTCTTCTCATAGACACGACCATTATAAATAACAGGTAATACTTTACATTAACGGCACCTTCATAATGCCTTTATAATGCATTCTTAAATCATTCATTACACCTTCATAATGCATTCATTATACCTTCATAATGCATTCATAGAACATTCATAAGCAGCATGTATGTATACCTTAGCATCCTAACATAACATAACAGCTGTAATATGCATTAAAAACAAACATTATCCAACTATGTGATAATAATGTTCATTAAGATCAAATATGAATTTCTTACACCTCTCTGCTGGAATTTTGCACTTCTCTTCTTTTTCCAGTTATTCCCGGTCTCTCGGATTTGAAGGACACCTTCTTCCAACTGCTGTTTCAAGGTATTCTATGGGATTGAGAGGTGAATTCATTGCTGTCCACTTCAGACCTTAACCCATTTCTGGGTGCTTTTTGAAGTTTGCTTTGGGTCATTCTCCTGCTGGAAGACCCATGACCTCTGACGGAGACCCAGATTTCTGAAACTAGGCCCTACATTGTGCTCCAAAATTCTTTGGTAGTCTTCAGATTTTATGATGCGATGCAAACAGTCAAGGTATCCAGTGCCAGAGATATCAAAGCAGCTCCAATATATCTGTGAACCTCCACTGTGTTTGACCACTCGAAAGTGTTCTGTTCTTTGAAGGCCTCATTTCATTTTTTGTAAATATTACAATGATGTGCTTTACCAAAAAGTCCTATTTTGGTCTCATCTGACCACAGGATGTTCTCTCAGAAGGGTTTTGTCTCCCTCAGGTAGACCTCATTCAGATGGTGACACATAGTGCAAGCTGACACTTTTGTACCCTGTGTCCAATGTGTTTGGAAGCTGATTGAGGCTCATTTCCCTCCATGCACACACTTCTTCAATGCAATCCTCCATCAATTTCACTTTTCCGTCCACATACACGTCTAGGGAGGTTAGCTACAGTGCCATGGGCTGTAAACTTCTTATTGACGCTGCCCACAGTGGACACAGGAACATGAAGATTTCTAGAGATGGGTTTGTAGCCTTGAGATTGTCCATAATTTTTCACAGTCTTGGTTCTTAAATCCTCGGGCAAGTTTTTGTTCTACTTTTTTCTTTTTCTCCATGCGAGAGACAAAAATCAAGGCAGCTTTTCTCTATTTAAATTGATTGCCAGTATGATTTTTGCCAGCACCTGTTACTTGCTCCAGATGAATTTAAATACTAATTATGAGGGCATCATATGACTGAAATTCAATTTTTCTTACGATTTTGCCAAAGGTGCCAATAACTTTGTTCAATAACGTTTCTGGAGGTCTGTGTGGAATGAGAACAGATTTGGCATGATAGCTTTTTTGTGTAGTTCCAATGTAAACAAAAGAAAGAAAAACATGCAGTTGAATGGCCAACATTTGTGATCGCAGCGTTTTGTGGGAGAAACGGGTGCATTTTCTGATAGGAATGCGGAGGTGGCAGTAATTTTGGCCATTACTGTAAATCTTACTCCTTACATTCTCCCTACTGGAGCCCTGATGTATTATGCAATAATTATATGTAATGTACTGTTTTCTTTAAATTAATGGGTATGGGGGTGTCGTTAGGCCCGTTGTTGCTTTAGAAATGCCATATAAAAGTGTTAGAAAGTCTAGTGTTCCCCCTAAAATGTTTTTTAACCCCTCCCCTCATGGGTGTTATACATCGTAACTGGTAATATTTCACTGAATTAGGCCTCTTTAATTTAAATAACCTGAACACTCATCACTAGATGGTCATTTTAAATTTTGACAAGTAATTTCCTAGGAAAAAATGGTATAAGGTAGCACAGCAAATGAAATAGCTTATGGTTGTCATTTTACTGTCTAATGTAGATTAGCGGCACTAATTACTAAATAGATAACGTGGTGATACAGTTCGGAACGTTCTACAGGTGTGAAATGTAATCGCACTGAAGTGTTTCATTAAGTGATTATTTGCCGTCGCTTAGTAATTATATTAGAAAAATAGTGTAATTATTTTATTAGGCTATCCGAGTGTGTACACATCAAATTCCTTGTCCCAGTTGGAAGTGCTTCCGAAAACTTATTAAAATGTTTCGTATTTAACTAAACGTACGATTTATTATTGGTTATTAGCATTTAGCTAATGAACTATTTGTAAGGGAGACCACACCGAAACTACAGTTTAAAAAAATAACTTTAGATCTTTTTTTTCTTCAAAAAATAAAAAATTCTGCACGTCAATAAAACGTTTTTATTGTATATTTGTCTCTGCTAGTATGTAATTCTCTTGCTGTTGCTAATACTCAACGAATACAAATGTCAACATGGAACGGTTTTATTTTTCATTTTAATCTTCTTGACGTTCAGCATCCCCAGCATCCCACACTGGCAGAAATCAGTTAATGGTACTGCGGCTCTGACCTCAATTTCATATGTTGATCCTGGATTAAACCTGGAATAGCGGATAATGGCTGTGATGTAATACAATCCGTTGACTCCACTGCAGCGTAGTGACCAGGATAAGGATTTCATCTCATCTCTTTGGAAAAAGAGGGACGACCCGCCTGCGATAGAGTCTGATCCGCATCCAGGCAGTAATTCCTCCGCTTCCTAACGGTTTTGTCGGTGTAGCTACGGGGAAAATATAGTGTCGGTACTCCTACTGTTATATAGCCTATGGTGTGTATAAATTACATCATGTGTGATTTAAAATATACAAACAAGCAAAGCATGAATCGTCATCTGAATATTAATTGTATCACGTTCAAATCGCATCGCCTATTAATAGGGATGTTTTGGCGGCGTTACATTATATCGGCCCCTTGATTGACTTTTTAACCAGATCTGTCTGTGCCGGAGGACTTTTTGTCTCCGCTCGCAAATGATGCAGGAATGCGCCTCTTGAACGGCAGTAACCTCGGACGTTTCACCGAAAATAACCCGAGCACTGCAGCATCAGCAGCAGCGGTGTAGCAGCCCGACACCGGCGCGGAACTTAAAGGGACATCGCCGTAAAACGCAGCTGCTTTCCCGGCACAAGAACTGAAATGGGCGTGCAGTTTTCTTTAAAAGTGAAAGCGATTGTCCCTGTTTTCTTCTTGATTTTTCCCCCGACTGCTTATCATCCATTGATTCATAAATACGGGCGATTAACATTCTTGGCAGCGCTCCTGCCTGGCATCTTTGAAATCTAGATTGCTAATTAGGAGACCCTTGGATTAATTCATAATATACTAATAACAGTTACCTATACGACCGCGGACCTCCATCGGTAATTTCTGTACACCTGAGCGTTTACAATGTTAAAAGATCCCGCTGAATATTTGATATATGTTTATAAAGTCTGCCTTGATATGAGACATTTACTGGAAGAATGATAGCCTTAATCATAGAAATATCCCATCACTGGCCTCATTGTTTGTTTCAAAATTATAAATCAACAGGCACTATCTTTATTAATATTTATACATGTGCATCTTATTGAACGTGTCCTGGGTTTCAGCACCCGAGTTGCTGCAGATAAACTTGTCTTGTTTCTAATACATTGTATCCTTCGCACACGCCATCCCAGTACTGCAGAGCTAATCGTTATTGCTTTGAGGCCGGCCTCCTCCAGGCTGCCTCTTCCCCGTCGGCAGAGGGGCGACAGCGAGCCGGTCCCCGGAGCCCTGGGCCGGTGGAGCGCACATGCTCAGACCGGTGGCCGTGTGCCGTGCAGCGTCCCAGCCAGCAATGCAGTGCCGTCAGCCTGTCATGGCGTGCGGTCCTAACCCTCCTCCATGTCTTGTGGATTGCACGCACACACGGCTGGCCCCTAGGTGTACACGCCTCAGTTTCCTATATAACTGCTGAGGTGCATGTTGTCCACAGTCGTTTGAAGCAGAACTGCTTTTTACCAACAACATCCTCCAGCATTACATATCTGTCCTTCCATGCACATGCAATTAACAACACAAACTATTAAGAATGCCTTATAACCGTCTTTTCTATATGATATGATATGATATATTTGCACATGCACAAACTTAAAATAAATGTTTGTCTATGTGTATACAACGGTATAATGAAAATTAGTATTATATGTGCATTGGATTTCAAATGGATATTTTGTCTACATTGGGAACTTGGGTTTTTATCGCGTATGTCTGAAATAGATGTCTCTGCGTGAAAAGGATCGGATTATAAGTAAAAATAGCCACGGGCTCTTTAACTTGCATATTCAGAACGTGCCTCCTGCAGATATATCTGCTCAGAAAAACTGCTAGTAACGCCCTAGAGCCGAGACAGGCTGGTGCGCTATAGAGATAGACAGAGAGACTCGGCGGCCAGATAACGGCACAGTGCAGGAGGCTCTCACAATCCATATAACCTGAGGATCAAAAACTCAATATCCACGCTGGGAAAAATGCCACTGGCAGCATCGCCGATCACGTGAATGATGATTCTCCGTAATACATGTGTTTGGTCAAAACCAACATTTTTTTGGTTAAAATAGATTGATTTTGGAGCTTTCCCCCCCCTTCACGATGCAGTATTGATTTGCCAAATTATTCATTAGAGGTATTATTTTTACGGGTGGAATTTTAATTTCTGCGAGAGCTGCTGTCTTTCGCGAGGACCGGGACATGCAGGTCATGCACAGCGGCTTGCGGAAGGAGAAGAGGACTTTCGGGATCCGTCAGGCTCCGAGCCGCGCCGGCATGGATGCGGACGCGCAGTGACTGCCCTCGCCGGCAGTTTCGGGGGACAGAGCGGAGAGGAGCAGAAATACACTGCATTTGCGCATCACGGGACAAGCCTAAGTATGCTCCGGTTTTATATACCCACTTGCTGTTATGAACATTGAAATTGTTATGCATGTAACAACAAATTAAAGCACCGTTAGATATTAAGAAATTACTAGAATTCATAGTTCGCCAGAGCACCACGCTGGGTGTAAAGGGTGGGGAACGCAATTTACCATTATTTATTATTATTATTATTAATATTATTATTATTAATATTATTGTGCCAATTTGTGCAGCAACGGTTAAATGAAAAGATTATTTGTATTCTTGCAGTATGGTGGATGGTTTGTCATATATACCGTATAGGACCCAGAGAGAGAAATCTCAGTGCAGCCAATCTATTTGTATATCTTCAGGTCTTCATTTTGCAAGGCTTATGCTATGCAACGGCCTCCATGACTGATTCCCCCTCTCTCCTTGTCCGTGGTTTATTGTTCTTGGCAGACGAATTCTGCCTTATTGTGATCAGTTACAGTCTGAGCCCCCGACACTTGATTAGAAGCGAAAGGATAGCAGTCCATCACATTAAACCGACCTGTACCGCTCAGTTAAAATATCAGTTAACAGGTGTCCAGCTGTTAGGAAGAACGTATTGTTCGTTTTTGAACAGAGGTACGTGAAGTGATGTCTCTCTGACTTTTATATGGCATACCTACTACATTGTATACCCTGCAGGAAAGGATGAGTCACATCCCACGATAGTGTGATCCCTTTAACCAGGGCCTTAATGGAAATGTGTTGACATCCAGGTAGAGATGTCTGTACATTTTCAGCCAGTAGGAAGTCTGAGTTTTGAACCCCTTGAGATTATGTCACATCTATCTTAGGAGACTGACTATGGAACACAATGCATGATGGGATTGTGTGTGTGTGTCTCTCTCTCCCTCTTTCTCTCTCTCTCTCTCTTTCATACATACCGCTGAAGTCATGTATCTGCGATCACTGCTCTCATTAGCGTCTGTCCTTTCGCTGCAGCATTCAGCTGCTAAAATGAAACGCACATGAGTGCCGTTTTGCCTGCGTGTCTCACCATGTCTGACTCCGACACTCCCGGTGAACGACTCAGTGTCTCGGGGCCGATATAAAATACGGAGGAACCATACGTCTGGGTGTGGATCATGCGACCTGTTTAGTGTGGTGGGCTGAGGTGAACTAACTGTATCTATGGTGGTTCTGATGGACGGAGGAGCACTGCAGGAGATGTTTGGTGGCTGGTGGGGAAAATGGCTGCCACCCCTCAGCCATAAACCCCTCAATAGGCCATGGGACAGAAGGTGCATTGTCCTGGATGAAAGTATCCCAAATTCAACCAGTGCTCATTCATTCCTCCTAAGCAGGAAACATGAAGAATGTTTTTTTGGTTCAGTTGTACTTTATGGTGTCTCTTGGTTGTCATTCATAACTCATCAGTTCAAATTAAATTCTTGGTGTCATTTCAGAGATCTATTTGTTGTTGATGTTGTACCAGGTTCTTTGGGGTAAATGCGTGTGCCACAAGGGTGCGGGAGAGACGCTGAACTCCAGGCTTCAGCTGAATTGCTTTCAGAAAATATTTTATTGCAGGAAAATAAAATACACAACAATCTTTTGATTTTCAGTAATTTGGTTGAGATATCCATCCATCCATCCATCCATCCATCCATCCATCCATCCATTTTCCAAACCGCTTATCCTACTGGGTTGCGGGGGGGTCCGGAGCCTATCCCGGAAGCAATGGGCACGAGGCAGGGAACAACCCAGGATGGGGGGGCCAGCCCATCGCAGGGCATGGTTGAGATATAATGAGTTTTAATTTTTTTTACTTTGTTTCTCTGCACTGCAATTAAGCTTTATTATACAGTTTTATTAATTATATCAAATTGTTACTTTTGCAATCGCTTTTGGGCAGGTAACATAACAAAATCTCATTACAACATTAACGATGAAGCTCTTCTTCTCAATAATAATAATAATAATGATGATGATATTAGTAGTTGTAGTAATCGTAGTAGTTGTAGTAATCGTAGTAGTTGTAGTAATCGTAGTAATTTGCTGTTACAGTAGTAATAATAGTGGTAGTATTGGTATTCTGTGATGCTGTTGGTTTTAAGGCTACTGAGATGTGTGTGTGTTGGTGTTATGCATGTGGCCTGTGGCTTGGTTGTGTCGTGTTACTCTGCACATACTTGTACATGTGGCACTGGCATCCAGCAGAACCTACATTATGAAGAGCAGAGGGTCCAGGAGTCCAGTATGTCAGACGTTCTGTTTAAGTACCACGTTGGTGGTTATGCATAACCACAACACAAAAATAAAACGCACCCTTCTGTGGGACGAAAGAAATTCTCACTTAAAATAATTAAGGTTTTTGATTGATGCTTTTTCGATTTACAGTTTTTCAGTTTTACGGTTTACAGTTTTGCATGTGACCATGGTCTTGTCTTAACTGTGTATGTATCTGCTGTATGTACGGAAGCCATTGACAAATGGAGAACAATTCCTTGTGTGTGCATATGCTTGGCTGGTAAACCCGATTCTGATTGAGAATCACCACGGGGGAGTCTTTCTGCAAGCTTCCACCAGATCTCCTCCTTCTTCCACCCGGCTGCCGCTTTCTAACTCTTACCAAGTCAATTAGTCTTGTCAGGACCGGCTGGAGTCTTCAGGCACAGAACTGGTGATCAATGCAAACGATCATCCGGACTTGTGCCATTTTTGTGCCTCCTGCTGACTAAAGACTCTGTGGATCAGACTTCACTTTCACCTCCTACAGTGTTTTGCGCCCCTTTGTAGCCAGTCAGTCTGTGATCATGCCGTTCTCAGTGGCCAGGCCACATATGGTGGAGAATGCGGTCGCCCGCCACACACTCTCACTCGCATCGCTCTGTGTCGCGTCAGTCGCGGCAGTGGTAGGCGCTGACATTTGGCGTTCCTTTGAGAAGCCACGGGGCACCGGAACCGCGAAGAGGACGCCGGCTCGGCCCCCCCTTGGCAGTCGGATGTTGCTGCGACCTGGTGGGTGGTGGGTTCTATGCCATTGGTTCATCCAGAAGGTTCTTTCTGAATGCCGGTACTGACGAGTGACCAGACTCGGTGCGGGATTCATGAGAGCACCCCATTTTTCTAAAGAACCCCACAGGGCTTTCATTTTGACTCAGCTATGTTTTTTCTTGGGAGAATCCTAGATTTCAGGTTTAAACCGCAGATTCTAAGACTGCTTTCTGCGGTCATACTGTACCATCATAATCCAGATTCATTATATGAAAGTCTATGTAATACTTATTTATTGTAAAATATTTCAGTGGTGGCATCAAATGCAGTGTAGATATTAGATTCAGGACTCAGTCGTCCTGTGACACGGCAGCACTGCAAGTTGTGACGTCTGTGTTCTGCCTGGCGAGCAGAGAGCTGACACAACGGACATGTGCTGTGTGGGGTTTCAGGACCGAAGCAATGATGCTAGTTACCCTACAAGACCATCACCGCACGTCAGAGGAGGATGCTCCTGCAAATTTGGGGCTTTGGGCAAACCTGAGGAAATTTCTGAAAGGATTTTGTGCCTTGTGATGGTTAACCCTGTGGAGTGACCGGGCCAGTTCGATCAAGTAGGTCTGCTGTACTCCAACCCAGCACGCCGTGTTTTTACGTATCGTGCATTAAGATGTTTTTCACACCAAGCCTATGGGGATACAGAGAAGTTTCTTTGGTGATTCAGCATTGTGATGCGTCTTGGATGAAACAGTATCCGGGTGCATTGATTCCACTGCCGTGTGTGGACAGGATGGGCAAGTATATGTGTGCCATGGGGTGGGGGGGGGCAGGGAAGGGGGAGGCGGCAATA
>JAODJX010000040.1:17737652-17751004 GCA_026776945.1 Isichthys henryi
TGCGATGGGCTGGCCCCCCATCCTGGGTTGTTCCCTGCCTCGTGCCCATTGATTCTGGGATAGGCTCCGGACCCCCCACGACCCAGTAGGATAAGCGATTTGGAAAATGGATGGATGGAAATCTAATCTAGGCCAATTTTCAGTTTTTACCTGCAGGTACCTAATGTTAGGTTGCAAATGTCATGTGTCATTAATTATACGTTATTCAGTAGGTCGAAATACCCAATCATTACCGCAACGTGTGGCTGTGATGTCATGTTCCCACATGTTTGGGTCCACGTTCGCTCGGCTGGTTTGGTTGCTGACCGGATGGTGACGGCCCTGCAGGCGCCTTGATGCTTGGTGGCGCTGCATCACCGTGATGATTTTAAACCCTCTTTCCGCTCCCCCAGGCCCTGTTCAACAGGCTGCTGCTTCCAGAGCCGGGAAATCACCTGATCTACATGACCTCCTGCGGCGTGGCTAACCTGTCAGCCGACCGGGACGCTGGCGAGAAGTGTGCCATCCCGTACCTCTACGCCTGCTACCAGAGAGCCAAGGAGGAGGTGGGTGTCCCCTTATGGCCACGGAGGGCATTTCAGCTTTTGTTACTTAAGGCATAGTGACTTATCCAGACACAGTTCCTTCTCTGGTTTCTGGTTACCCACCCAGGCGAGTGGTTCATTGAATGTCACAGATTCATAGAATTGATGTGCCCACCTCTTTGACCCCCCCTGCCTCATTCTCCAGCCAATGGCTAGAATCAGAGGTGGAAAGTTCAGGTTCAGAAAATTTAAATCCTGACCGAGATTTTGTTCCAATCAACCAGGTGAGTCCTCTGTGACTGTGACTCTTTATACTTAACTGGTTGGTTCAAACAAAATCTTGGTCTGGGTTTTTACTTTCTGGACCTAAACTTTCTACCTCTGGCTACGATTGATTGAAAGGGGTGTTTTTGAAACTTCCGTCAGCACAGAACTCACAATCATCTCCACTTTCCTGTTATTAAAAATATGTGTTGTAAATCCATACATTTACTCATTTAGCAGTCGCTTAATATCCAAAACAACAGGAGCAGGGTCAGACAATTCCTGGAGCAATTGGGGGTTAAGGGTCTTGCTCAGGGGACCCGTGGTGAAATCACTCTGGCGACTCTGGGATGTTAACCTGCGACCTTCTGGTCACAGGCACAGCATTCAAACTGGTTGAGCCACACATCTCCTGTACAAATACAATTGAAAGCAGGGTCAAATGGTCCCAGCAGCAATTAGGATTAAGAGCCCAGCTGTGAATTCACTTTGCTTACCACGGGATTTGAACCAGCGACCTTCTGATCACAGCATCCCGACGCTCTGAGCCGCACGCCGCCCCCGTCTTGCATTTTTCTCTTGAGCTTTAACCTCAGTAACTGAGCTGCATTTCTCACCCTGCAGATCACCAAAGTGCCAGAGAAGCTGCTGACCTTCGCCGTACGCTGTAAGACCCTGAGCTTGTCCAACGCCCGCACCGTGCTTCTCACGCCCGAGATCTACGTCAGCCAGAACGTCTACAAGCAACTGCTGGACCTGCTGCTGGAGGGCGTCAGCGGGGCCCGTGAGTCACCTCAAAGGGGCCTCATATCTGTGATGTTTGAATCCCGTTCCTGGTTCTGTGTGGCAGGATTGCATCCAGACTAACAATGTATATTGTTTTTTTTTTTTGTCTCTCTTAACATTTTGGTTATTCCTTAGAGCAGATCTGGTTAGATATTCCTGGATGATTTGGAGGGATGATTTGCTTTATCTCTGCGAAAGACACACACAGCTGTACTGTTTCTAAGACGCCCACAGTGTTTCTCAAACCGGTCCTTGCCCCCCCCACCCCCACCCGGACTGGCTAGCAGGGAGCTGGGATGAAGCAGAAAATGTGCGCTGACTGTGGGTCCCCGAGGACTGGGTTGAGAAGCGCTGAACTAACTAAACCCGCTTGAGCCCGTACCAGAACCACTCATCTAGTAGACGTATAACTTGGCAGCGTTCCATCCGGGCAAAGAAGGTATCGTACTGAAACACTGAGAACCAGTAAATCAGGGTCGAAGTTTATAGTCGTGAGGCGAGCTGGCAAGGTCGACTCTTATTACAGTTAGTGCTGATGAGACAGTTTCAGGCCACAGGTACAAACTAGCTAATTCCGGTCTGGAGCGACAGAAAATGTGTGTGTGGAGAGAAATGAGGGGGGTGAAATAAAGCTATTAGTAATTAGTATGACTAAGTCAACAATACTTTAAAGTCAGCCATGATGAAGGCCCCCCCCCCGCCCCGGTGGTCACCCAGCAAGTACTCCTCTCCCATTATGTGGAAAGGTTGAGTCAACACTCTTATTAGAACACAGGGGAACAGAATGTACCAGACCTCCAGAGTGATCTGTCCTCTTTGTGTTATGTGCTGTCAACCCCCCCCCCCCCCCCAGAGCTGGATCAGGTGCTGGAGTTTATGGAGGAGGTCATAGCCGCCCTTATGGCAGATCAGGAGGTGCGCACTTTCGGGGAGGTTATGGTGCCGGTCCTGGACATATTTCAGAGCTGCGTGAAGAATCTGGACCTCTGCCAGTTGCTGCTGTATTCCTACCTGGACATCCTGATCTTTTTCAGCCACCAGAAGGACATCGCCAAGGTCAGAGGTGTATGCAGTCTTTAGGTCTGTTCCGCTTCAGTTCAAAATCAAAGATTTTTATGTAACAATCCTTTATATAATAAAACACCCGTCCCTCTTCCATAATGCTCATTCTGTGCTGGGTCGTGATGGAAAAATAAAACATATTTAGCTGAAAAAAAAAAAATCCCTTCTTGATTTACCTATAATCCCAGGTTCTAGTGGAGCACATTCAGCCAAAAGACCCCAGCAATGGGCTGCAGTACCAGAAGACTCTCCTGGGGAGCGTGCTGAACATCTCCTGCCTGCTGAAGACCCCCGGCGTGGTGGAGAACCACGGCTTCTTCCTAAACCCTTCCCGTTCCAGTCCGCAGGAAATGAAGGTGCAGGAGTCCAACGTGCATCAGGTTAGGGCGCCGAACCTGCCGCAACCCCGCAGCTCCTTGGGTGCCTGGCCGCAGATCTGCGTATGATTCGGATTCCTGGGAGTCGTAGCTTGCCGGTCGTTGAGAGCCTGGTCTTTCCGGCAGGGGGGTTGAGATATCCTGCTAAGTTTCATTTTTATGGTTACGGAGGTAGAGGTTTGTGTAAGATAACTGGTTATGCAGCACTTCACCAAAAAGAAAGAAAAGGAAAATAAACGACATTCTTATCACCTAAGAGGTCTTCACAATCATCACAGTGAATATTTCCACGTGAAGCCAAAAAAGTACAGTGGTTCAAAAAATGTCTGACAAAGTATTGTGCAGAGCAGTCTAAAGCAGTCATTTCCATCCTGTTTTTACAGTGGAAGCTATTATTACCAAAAAATTAATGTAGTGAGTCGTGACCGTATATTTAGCAAGGGTACGGGTGGGGGGGGGCAGTCATTGAAGATGTTCGTCAGGAGCCACCTCTGAGTTGCAGATAAGCTTGATAACTGGGCCTGTTCCTGATTCCTCCCCTGTGTGAAGTCAGTCACAGTTGGGTAGGTCAGGTCAAGTCAAGTCAAGTCGGTTTATTATCATTTCAGCCATATTCACTGTATTCAGTGAAAGGAAGCATTGTTCCTCCAGGACCATGGTGCAACCCAAGGAACAAATGCAGAAACAACACAAGACAAAATTACAGGATGTGACAACATGCAGTGCAGTTGACAGGAGCAGTAACGATACTTCTTTGAACGAATACAGTATTATGACAAGGATGAAGGATGTAGTACTACGGAGTTGCAGTCATGGAAACGCACTTCCTAACAAGGCTGCCCCTCCCCCACAGTTTATGGGCCAGTTCCACGACAAGCTGCACCAGGTCCTGAAGAATCTGCTGCAGCAGAGTGGAGATACGCGACACCTGTTGCTCACCTGGCTGGGCAACTGCCTGCAAGCCAACGCCGGGCGAACCAAGATCTGGGCCAACCAGATGCCCGAGGTCTTCCTACAGATGTACGCCTCGGATGCGTTCTTCCTCAACCTCGGCGCCACGCTGCTCAAGCTGTGCCAGCCCTTCTGCCGCCCACGCTCCCCCAAGCTCCTGACCTTTAACCCCACCTACTGCGCTCTCAAGGACCTGAGCGAGGAGGAGAGGCGGAACCGCAACGTGCACGCAAGGGGTCAGGAGGCTCGCGCCGCTCACTGAACTCTGATTTACCTTGCTGCTTGCTAAAAATATTACAACTCGTTGACATCCAGGATCATCTTTTGTATCTTCATGGATCTTCTGTCCAGGAATCTTCTTGTGCTTTGTGTGCGTGGTCCAGACGTGTGGGTTGATTCTGAGGGCTCCTCTTGTTTTCCAGGTCTGGACAAGGAGACGTGTCTGATCCCCACTCCACCCCAGCAACCGGTGGAATTTGCACAGTCCTACAATCTCCTCACAGAGAACCTCATTCTCACTCAATCTGCCTTGCACCTGGGCTTTCACAGGTACCCCTATTCACTCTGCCACCCTCTACCAAGCCAGGGGGACTCGACCCCCATCCATCACCTCGAAATGCCAATTTTTTTTAGCTGATCAGGTGTTTTCATAAATGCTACATGCTTTCATCATGAAGCACACTCTATACATCAGGGGTCTCCAACTACGGTCCTGGAGGGCTACCGTCCAGTAGGTTTTCAATCCTACCTGGCTTCTGATGACCCACACCTGTTCTCAGGTAAATACCAGGAACAGGTGTGGCTCATCAGAAGCCGGGTAGGATAGAAAACCTACTGGACGGTAGCCCTCCAGGACCGGAGTTGGAGACCCCTGCACTATATACTCTGTATGCTTCACAGTATGGTGACAGACTTTAGTTTAGTACATGACTGTTTCTGAATCCATTCCTCAGGAACCCCCAGACAGTCCACATTTTTGCTCCAGCCCAGCTCCCAACACACCTGTATCAGGTATTTGGTGTTCTTGATTGGCTAGGAGCTGGGAGAGAGCAAAAATGTGGACTGACTGGGTTTTGAAGCACTGCTGCACATGATGGTGGGCCATATTCCGCCCCGGTGTTTCTGCAGGAGGCAGCTGGGGCTGGAATGGTTTTTGTTTAATGCACCCCCACCATCTCCGCCAATTTCATTAATGCTTTTGTTCTCGTGTCATCTGACTTGGTCCATTGTGGTTATTTTCTGCTGAAGAATTTCTTCAGAAATCTTGTCATACTGTCAGTTTCTTTGCTCCCATGTTTTTTCCTAACAGAATAAAGCTTTTTGATTATATTTGGTCCTAATTTTACACGTTTTAAATGTGTAGTTAGTGTGCATGTTTGTAACTGGGAAAATGATGAGAATAGAAGCGAGGCGTGTTACAGAAAACGTGAAGAAAGTTGGGCATCGGGAGAAGTCTGTGCCGTGGCTCTTAGGTATACAGACCCTAAATTTTGAAACAAGTAATGTATGACTCTAGTGAAGCAGATGTGGTACAGAAATGATGTCCTTGTGGTGTTCTGGATCTCCTGTCATGTGAGCTGCTGACTTACAAAGACTGTTACCGTGTTCTCCTCCCCATCCCACCCCCCCGGGAAGGCTCCACGACCAGATGGTGAAGATGAACCAGTCGCTCCATCGGCTCCAGGGCACGTGGCGTGAGGCCCAGCACAGCACGGGGCCCGCGGCCGAGCAGCTCCGCGAGCAGTTCGAGCGCCTCATGACCGCGTATCTGTCCACCAAGGCGGCAGCCACGCAGCCGGCCGTGCTGCAGTGCTGCCTCAGCCTGCAGGCCTCTACCGCCGCCCTGCTGGTGCAGCTCAGCCTAAACAATCAGGGCCCTGAACACGCCCCTCTCCGCTTCCCCATGCCGCCAGTACAGTACAGCCTGCTGAGCTGTGTACCAGGTACCCCATGCATTGAAGACTCATTAATCCATAAAGTGTCTGCTCACTGCAGTAAATACAGAAAGTTACTTCTTGTCAGCCCCTTATGTTCCACATTACCTTGTGAATAATTTTATACACAAACATAAACTATAATTACATTATACGGCAGACAGGATCGGGTGATGGAGCCGGCAGTATGACACTGTTATGCTTCTCATTCCATCAGGATGCAACAGGCTACGCTGAAGTTTTACAGCAGAACATTATTTCTAGAATTTTCTATCTTGTGTTCCGCTCAGAGTTTTTCGTGGAGAACATGGGCGACTTCTTCATCTTCTTACGGCGGTTTGCCGACGAGGTGCTGGAGTCTTCGGCCGAATGCCTGGAGCAGGTCCTCAACTTTGTCACGATCTTCATGGGGGGCGTGGAGCGGTGAGGCCCGAAGCTCTGTGTGTGTGTGTGTGTGTGTGTGTGTGTGTGTGTGTGTGTGTGTGTAAATGTCCTTCTGGGCCATATCCATCATTCAGGATGAAGAACCCACACTTGCGGGCGAAGCTGGCGGAGGTCCTGGAGGCAGTGATGCCCCACATGGAGCCTGCAGTGCCCGGGGCGGCGCTACCGGTCATGTTCCAGCGGCAGAGAGTCTTCTGCTCCTACAGCCACGCCTCTCAGCTGGCAGAGGCCCTTATCACTGTGTTCGTGGATATTGAATTCACGGGTAACTGCAGCTAAGGATTGTGGGTCCTGGGCGGGGGTGGGGGGCTTCTGTGCTGGGCTTACAGTTGCTGACTCATCAGGATATTGAGAAGTAGGAATGCCGCGGGACGTCCCGTTCCTGTGCAGGAATAGCATTAGTGAAGTTATAGCTAATTATTGTTCCGTGATGTTAATAGGCTGTTAATAAATTGATGTTAATACATTCTATTACGTTAATAGGAATACTTATAAATTCTTGTAGAACAGCATGGTGGTGCAGTGGTTAGTACTGTCGGACACGGGTTCGAGTCTCCGCCTGGTCTCCATGTGTGCGGAGTTTGCATGTTCTCCCCATGTCGTCGTGGGGCTTCCTCTGGGTACTTCGGTTTCCCCCCCACAGTCGAAAAACATGTCGAGGTTATTTGGAGTTTCCAAGTTGCCTGTAGGTGTGAAAGGTGCGTGACTGTGCCCTGCGCTGGGTTGGCTTCCTGGGTTGTTCCCTGATTTGCGCCCATAGGCTCCAGACCCCCTGCGACTTTGAACAGGATAAGTGGTTCGAGAAAATGGAGGGATGCATGCACCTTTTTTTACTTTTATTATTGCTGTGCTTGTTCAGTTTATCAAATATTTTGTGTCTTTAGAAAAGAATAGATATAAATAGCACTGATTTTTCCATAACAGCTGCTGAGCGCCCCCTGGTGGCTGTGTGTTAAACATCGATGCCTTTCCTTTTTGGCTTCTCCTCTTGGTTTTTCTCTAGGGGATCCTCACCAATTTGAGCAGAAGTTCAACTATCGCCGGCCCATGTACCCCATCCTGAAGTACATGTGGGGACAGGACAACTACAGGGACAGCATAAAGGCAAGGAATTTTCGCTTGTGCTCCTGGAAGTAACACATCACTCCCAGGAGAAAGCAGGGCAGAACCCACGCCTACTGCCGTTATTTTCGCTGCCGCTGACCGCCATCCGTCTCGCCTACCTGCAGCAATTGGCCGACTACGCCGCAGAGAACCTGGAGGCCATGAATCCGCCCCTCTTCCTCAGGTTCCTCAACCTGTTGATGAATGACGCCATCTTCCTGCTCGACGAAGCTATACAGGTGGGGAGATGGCAGAGATTTGCATTAGGCTTCCAGTAGCCGGATGCCTGTCAGTTATCTAGTGTGAATTCAGGCAGAGGAGGAACTGTTCTGGAATGTTTTTATTAGTATCTTGTATCTATAAGGTAGAACAAATGAACCCTCATTAGGTAATTTCATTTTATGGTTTGTTTCATTTAGCCGAGAATAAAATGCATCACAGCAGGGAGCTTTTAATCGGAATAGTTTTTTATTTTTTCCTTCTTAATTAGATTATACACTGTCACATGAGGCATATAATGTAAAAGGCCCAGGCTTCTCTGTCGCTTAGCTCCCCCTAGTGTCGATCTATGTACATAGCTGAGCTTGCATTTCGAATGGTCATCTTATGTCCTTCTTCCAAGGTCAGGTCATGCAAGCTTATGTTTTCCTCTACCGTGTTTTGTGAGTCACGCCGTGAAGGTTTCGGGATCTCGTCAACAGCGGGAGTCATCACAGGCAGAGACGCCTTTCGCAGAGGCCATCTCGCCGTCGATTTAAATGCGACGTCATCGTTCGGAGATCTACTTATAAGATTTCCAGAAACGTTCAGTCGTTTATCTCTGTTCCAGCTGACATTTCTCCAGTGTCGCTTCCAGTCAGCATGCGTCATCAAGTGTTTTTCCATTGACGGACCCCTAAATTTCTACCCCTTTTTAACTGAGCACTGTGATTTGTGTCAGAGTTCTGGGTATTCAGTCAGAGTAAGTGCAGAGATTTAGTTATCCACATTACCATTTATGGTCGTCTTGTATTGATTGGTTTGAGGTATCTCATCACATTTGGCAACTCTGCTGTTGGATTGGTTAGGGTAATTACCCCCACGGGGTTCATATTATGTCACCAGCTTAATCCCCCGCAGGGTTTCTGGTTCTGATGGGGGGAGGGGGAGTAATATATGGAAATGCAGTCTGGCTTACCCTCATTTGGCCCAGTTCGGCCTTGTTAGTGCTTGACACCACAGTGGAAAAGTGGTGTAACATAGCCTCCACTGTGGGACCGATATTTGTAAGTCAAGCATGTGTCCTGTTTCTGTCATGTTTCTGATTGTTGGATGTTGTTCTTCCCAAACTCCCTGTGGATGACCTGTCCCTGCCCAAGGAGCTTTGTGTTTGCAAACAGGGACTTCTGACTCTCTCCTGCAGTACCTGAGCAAGATTAAGGTCCTGCAGCTGGAGAGGGACCGGGGGGAGTGGGAGGGCCTGGCCCCGGACGCCCGTCGGGAGAAGGAGTCCAGCCTGCAGATGTTTGGCCAGCTGGGTCGCTTCCACAACATCATGTCCAACGAGACCATAGGGACGCTGGCCTTCCTCACATCTGGTGAGGGGTCGGCGCTGGGGGTGGCAGTAGAACGGTTTGGGATGGTTGTAATGGAGAAGCCAGCATTTTTTTATGTAGAGAAGGAAGGAGCCTCTTGAAACATTAACAAGCAGCATCATCATTGAATGAGACGTTCTGTGGGAACTATTGTGACTTCATCGCGAACTTAGCGGTTCTGACCATTTTCCGTTCCTCTGGCATCTCAGAGATCAAGGGACTGTTCGTCCATCCCTTCCTGGCCGAGCGGATCATTTCCATGCTCAACTACTTCCTGCAGCACCTGGTAGGCCCCAAGATGGGGGCGCTGAAGGTGAAGGACTTCAGCGAGTTCGATTTCAAACCCCAGCAGCTTGTGTCTGACATCTGCACCATCTACCTCAACCTGGGGTATGTCAGTCTCTGCTTGTCCACAGTCCACACCTTCCCCTGAATCTAGAAATGTTAACTGTTGAGGGTGTGATGTGCACCTTTAAAAATCACCATAAAAATGCAGATGGATCTCGGACCCAGTCACTTTTTCACATCACTTAACACTTGGTAGAGAATAGGTGAGTGAAACACTTGTGAACATGTCTCACAACAGCAGCAAGGAAGACCGCAATTGGAAGTGTACAAAACAGTAAATAACACAGTGGCAATACATATTGTCCGACTTCAGAAACAAATGCAACAGACAGTAATAGTTATAGGCAGTGAATGGGTCCACTGAACGGAATTCAGCATTCTACTTTGATCTGAATCTTTAGAAAGGTTTCTGTGTAGTTCATCTCATTTGGTCAGGAATGATGGCGGCTGTCAGCCTACATGAATCGCAGCGAGCATTTAACTAAGCTGTGGATGACGCAGTCTGTCAATACTGCCTCTGAAAATGCAAATGAGTCCAGGAAGTTAAAAGAACGACAAAAGGAAGTGTGCGATGGTGTGCGTGAACAGAGAGTGCGGACCACGCCGTATATCCATCACTCATCTGTGCTGAGTTGAGGGCGGGGGGATGTTTTCTGTGGTTTTATGCAGGGATGAAGGGATTTGTCTTCTGTTTTCCAGCGATGAGGAGAATTTCTGTGCCACAGTACCGAAAGATGGCCGGTCCTACTCACCAACCCTGTTCTCTCAGATAGTCCGGGTGCTTAAGAAGATCAACAAGCCCGGAGATATGATAGTGTCTTTCAGTCTCCTGGCAGACAAGATAAAGGTTGGACCCATAGCTTTAATCTTATTTGCCCGCCCCCTCACCCCAAGGCTTATAAAGCCAATAATTCCTGAGTCACCTCGCTGCTCTTGCACAATGATCAGTCCTTTGTTTTTTTCCCGCCCTGCCAGTCGCTGGCAGACAGACAGCAGCAGGAGGAGGAAACTTATTCAGACGCCCCAGACGAGTTCCTGGATCCCATCATGTCCACGCTGATGCTGGACCCCGTGCTCCTCCCCTCCTCGCACATCACGGTCGACCGCTCCACCATTGCACGCCACCTCCTCAGGTGGGTAGACGCTTGAAGCCGCTGACGTGAGTTTCCATGAAGATCAGTAGATGTTTCACTGTGTAGCAAAAAGGTCAACCATAGATTGACTGGATGCAGTTTTACTGAAGCAGTTTCAGTCTGTTCCCTAAAAGCTGACTGCCATGTCGTGTTGTCCTAACCTGTTGTCCTGTTTGCCAACTCGGTCATCAAGGTGCATAAAAGGGGCCTGCCAGCATCCAAAAAGGTCAACCATAGACCCGTGAAATCAGCCCTTATTAGGGACTTATGAAGGCCCCAGGTGAAATCTGATTGGTCCACAGAGTACTCCCACCCCTGTCACTCACCAGATCGAAACATATCATTGGCTAATGATAAAGTTAGCAGATCTTATGCCCTCCACCTTAAATCACAGTAACACCCCTGTGTCTCCTGCCACAGACTATAGAAGCTGGACCAAGAATTGGATCTTGAACTTTTTTGGTTTAAACCCAGCTCCTTACACACGATGTTAGTTTCTGCACATTGCACAGTGTCTGTGACGTGTCAGGAGTGGATATTATGGGTGTTAAATTTACCATATTCTCTCCACAGTGATCAGACGGATCCCTTTAACCGGAGCCCCCTGACCATGGACCAAATCCGGCCCAACGAGGAGCTGAAGCAGCAGATTCTGCAGTGGTTAGCCGAGCGCAAGAAGGAGCGGATGGAGATGGGCCCCAGTGGATAACCTGGACCGGCAGTTGGACCCCGTGACAACGCCTGGTGTCAGTGTCCTCTAGGCACCCTGCTTACCGAAAGAATAAATCTGGGATGGAAAACTGGACAGTTTTATCAGGTTATCGTTAACCTACTGAAAAGTATTTTACAAGTGGAAAAGCAAGTGTGTAAGATAGAAGCAGCTCACAGTGTTCAAGTAAAGGAGAAACTGTAACCTTCATATGATTTCTAAAGTTCTGTTTTAACAACATTCACTAAAAAGATTGATGTGTGTTACTCTCTCCCCTTAAATAGAAGACCGTGCATAAAAGCATGGCTGAATTTATAAATTGCAAGATTCTGAAGATCTATATCTTATCTCCATTTTCTTATCTCCATTTTGCTCTTTCTTGTGTTAAACCCAATTTACCCTAATCGCATATGAAACTGACATGTGATTGTCCAATTAACATGTTAGAATAGTCACTATTCTTTCATTTTCTTGACCCATCAGTCTTTCTTGGTTTGAGTTTAAAAAAAGACCGGAGGGGCAAAAATGAATGTTGTCGTCCACTGTGCACCCTAAATGAATAGGCGGGGAAATGTTATTTGCAAGAGACTAATGTAGTGAGGGCTTCCTGCCTCGTTAATTTCTACACTTCGATGGCTAATAGTAATGTTGAGGATTAATATTCTTTTTTATTTTAATTGACAGATTTTATGTTTCTTTTTTAGAAATGATCATTTCGATCACTGTTCACAGAAGTGTTTTCCAGCCAAAAAGAAATAGTATGAAATTAGAGACTATTAAAAATGTCTTCTTTTTTTTATTATTATTAAAGTTACCAGTAGTGGTACTTTAATAAGAGCCTTATAAAACTGAGTTACGTCTATATTGGTGATGGAATTTCCATATCTGTTGTATCTTACTACTTTTTTAAAAATTAATTGTAACTTCCCTCCATGTATTATTTGTGATATTTTTTTCCTTTATCGATTAAACTAATTAATGGAAACTGAAAGACAGAATAGTGGTGTGCAGGTTGAAACTGGTACAGGTTAGCAAGCCAAAAAAAAAAAAAATTAATAAGCATATATGTCCAGTTCCTGTTAGGGACTTTGTCAGTGTCAGTTAATTAAAGGTAATCAGCCATTTTATCACGTTTATGCAAGTACATGAGATGGGCGTTAACTTTCTATGATTGGTAAGGGTGCAGATTTGGCCCATGGTCTGAAGTCCTTTATTACTTGAATGGTTTGGGAGGAATTACCCCACCTGTTTGTTCAGCTTGCAGGTACTAAAACTCTCCATGTGTTGGCAAAGATCCCCTTCGAGGTTTTCCACAGAAATGCAGTTTAGCATTGGCTTTCCCTTCCAAGTCGCCCTTTCTAATGTACTGTTTGTCTTTCCTACTCATTTTGGGCAGTTGCTTGGTGAATTATATGCTGAAATATAGTGGGGGTGGGGGGGTGGAAATGTTTATACTGTACAGCTGGAATAGAATATATATATATATATATAAATGCAAAACCTGTACAAAACGACCATATGAGGATGACAATAAAATGAGAAATTCATACTGTGTTTATATAGTGAATCCTTTTCTCTTCCACTCTGCGCTGGTAGTCATAAACTGACAATAATATACATTTTCCGCGGTGGCTTCCGCGGTCACAAAACGCAGCTTGGCCTATTTGACTTCAATATACAAGGAGGATGCCCAGGGTTACTCATTTCATTAAAACTGCAATTCCCACAGAGCTTTTCGTATATCTTAACCACAGCTTTCTGAAATACTTATCCTCAAAATCCCATCATCTAAATGGCGAGGTGGACCCTTTAGCAGAACCCTTAAATGTAGTCAAATATAAGTGTTACTACATATGGGGATACAGTTCTGCCGGTTTTGGGTGCTGCTGGTTGTAGTTAAGGAACAGACAGTTTCAGAAGTAAAAGCGTTTCAAATTGTTTCATGAACTGAGAGAATGGGGCATTTTTTGCCATTTCCATTAGATTGATCTAGTCTCGGGTGGCATGGTGGTGTAGTGGTTAGCACTGTTGCCTCCCACCTCTGGGACCCGGGTTCGAGTCTCCTCCTGGGTCACATGTGTGCGGAGTTTGCATGTTCTCCCCATGTCGTTGTGGGGTTTCCTCCGGGTACTCCGGTTTCCC